>JADLZL010001740.1:0-292966 GCA_015844335.1 Chrysopogon serrulatus | reverse complement strand
GATAGAGTCATAGGAATGTAGAGGCAGCTATTGTCTTTGATCTGGTTTCAGTCTGCTAGGTCGAAACTGTTTGTTTCCAGGTCTCTGTCTTGTTTCCTTCTTAGTTGTTCGTTGGCTGCATAAGTTTCCAGGTCTATGTCTTTTGGTTTACCAGGTATTTGTCTTGGTGGCTCACTGAGCTGAACTCTGGGCTGTGTCCCACCCTTGTTCGGTCTGTAATTCTTTAGATGGACTTCGCTTAGTGATTTCTGGGCTAAGCCCCTTTTCTGTAAGGTTTGGCTCTAAACAATCATTTATGATTGTGAAGGCCAGAATGATTTATTCCCTAATTAAAAAAAGCACCTTGTAGTATTAAGTCTTTGCCATAGGCAATCTCTGCATATAAATCAAACAAGGGATAGTAGTTGAAGCATTAAAACTTCACATTTGAGGCTAGGGAATTGATGTACAGAGACGGAAATGATATTTTTGGACCCCATTTATTATCCGCTGACTCTATCTCTGGCTTCTCCATACAGTTATATCTGCACTATATATAGTAGTAGAATGTCATTTTTATCTTTTTTTTTTTCTTACAATGACTAGAACCGGTAACATCACCGTTTTTTGCCTCATCAATCACGACTCCTTTGTTGCATTATATATAGCAAAGAATTCGAGAACTAAGAGCTAAACAGGATGTTAGTTTAGCATTCTCTAAAAACTAGAGCCTAGAGGGAGATCATGAATCATCCATGCAACCCCTGCTCACGTTTTCCACGATCGAAGTGGATGAAACCATGTGTCCTTGTTGCCAGCTTATTACACACACATAAAACCTAGCAGAATACTGTATTAGAGTCACCAAATACCACTCTGGCCTCTGGGTAAATACTACTATACCGGCTGGATACAGGAGATACACCTGTACCTCCATCAGTTCTCCTAGCCTGTATACAACTATCCATACTGTACCGTGTACGCTATGCACTACCGTGTACTTCTTTTCCTGCCTTTTACTTAGCTTATTTGCATATGTACAAATGGTCACAAACCCTGGAACCACTAGCCACGAGCCCACGACGACGGCCTAATTCAAGTAAGCTACTTTTAGCTAGCTTAGCTAGCACAGGCGGTGTGCATGTGCCATGCATGCTAAACACCCTACTACCACGTGGAGTACCTAGCTAGTAGCTTGATCGCCGTTGCACGCGCACGCGCACTGCACACATCCGTGCCTACACGTCCCAAGTGCACACGTGCGTGCGTGTCTCACGTGCTGTGCCGCGACTCCGATGACTCGGACTCTGCCGACCGAGACGACGACGGGAACGGCACGACGGCCTCCTCCACGTCCGTCCCCTCCACCGCCGGCCTTTCGCGCGTCGGGTCGCTCCGCGGGTTGTACCGTTGCACCACCAGCACGGACGCCGTCGCCGAGAACTCCGGCGTCGCCAGGTAGCTCCCCACGGGGCCCAGCTCCGGGCAGTCGCTCTTCTCCACCAGCGCCGGCGCCGGCGACGACCGCCCCGCAACGACCAGGTTCTTGCCTCTCCCGAGCGTCCTGATGGCGAGTGTCACTTCCTCCCGCCCTGCCACCGTCGTCACCTCCTCGTACCTGACCGACCCGTCCCCGGGTTTGAGCGCCCGGGTGACGTATCTCTGCAGGGCCTCCTCGTCCTTGGCGAGCTCGAGGTCGCCGTCGGCGTTGGGTTTCGCCGCTCCGACCGTGGTGAAGCGGGCGACGGTGAGCTCGATGCCGGGGTGCTCGCCCATGCGGGCGGCGTACGCGAGCGCCTCGCGGTCGTCGGGCCCGCCGAAGAAGAGGACCAGCACGGCGTAGGAGACGTCCGGCGCGGAGACCTGCGCCGCGCCGCCGAGGACGCGGTCCACGAGGACGGCGACGGAGCAGGGGGCGCGCTCTGGAGCACGCGCACGTTGGCGTGGTGGTACGCGCGGTCCACGGGCTCCATGGTGCCGTCGTGGCACAGCATCTTGTGGAACGGCAGCACCACGAGCGCGGCGCGCTTGTTGACCGCCGACGCCACGATGTCCTCGTGGATGGTGTCGAGGTCGGAGATGGCCGTCATCGGCTTCACCACCACGGCGCTCAGGCGCCGGAACGCCTCGAACGCCACCACCACCTCGCCGCCGCCGCCGCCGTCGCGCCCGCGCCGGCCCGAGAACGGCAGCCCGTTGCGGCGCGCGCGCTGCACCATGGAGATGGCCGACGACCGCTCCGAGAGCTCCACGAGGTGCATGGCGTACATGGTGAGCTTGCTCCGCCGCGTGCCGCGCGAGGCCTCCACCAGGTTGATCAGCGTCGGGATGCTGCGGCTGGCGTGGAAGCACGCCAGCACCCGCAGCTCGCTGTCGGCCTCGCCGCCGTCGCCGCGCTCCACGGTCCGGTGCTTGTACGACGCCGCGCCGCGCCGCGCCGGCTTGTACACCGCGGTGACGGCCGGGGTGGTCATGAAGGTGGTGGTGAGCGCCATGAGCACCAGGATGGCGAACGCCTCCTCGTTGAGCACCTTGCGGTCGCGGCCGATGTTGAGCACGATGAGCTCCACGAGCCCCTTTGGTGTTCATGAGCAGCCCGAGCGCGAGCGCCTCGCGCGGCGGCACGCGCATCAGCAGCGACGCCAGCACCGTGCCGCCGATCTTGCCGGCGCACGCCGTGGTGATGACGAGCACGAGGAAGCCCCAGGACTTGGCCCCGAGATGGTGGCCACGTTGGTCTTGAGCCCGCTGGACACGAAGTACAGCGGCAGGAACAGCGACGACACGAGGTCCTCCATCTTCTCGGTGAGCGCGCCGGCGTAGGCGCCTTCCTTGGGGATCAGGACGCCGATGACGAACGCGCCGAACAGCGCGTGGATGCCGATGGCGTCCGTGACGAAGCCGGCGGCGAGCACGATGCCCAGAGTCGCGCAGACGAACGACTCCTTCACGGGCTCGCCGGCCGGGGACAGGCGCGCCATGTAGACGAGCACCGGCCGAACGAGGAAGGTGGCCGCCACGACGAAGCCGACGCCGCAGAGGAGGACGTAGACCGAGACGAACGGCGAGCCAGAGCCCGACAGCGCGATGGCCAGCGCGAGCAGTATCCACGCGGTGACGTCGTTGACGGCCGCGGCGGACATGGCCATGCGGCCCAGGTCGGTGGTCAGGAGCTTGAGCTCGGCGAGGATGCGCGCGAGCACCGGGAACGCGGTGATGGAGAGCGCGACGCCCATGAAGACGATGAGCGGGCCGCGCGGCGCGTCGGGCGTGATGGCGGCGCGCAGCGCCAGCGAGGAGCCGACGCCGAGCGCGAAGGGGAGGGAGATGCCGGCGACGGCGATGGCGAGCGCGCGGCGACCCGTGCGGCGGAGCGAGGACGGGTCCAGCTCCAGGCCGACGAGGAAGAGGAACAGGAGCAGGCCGATGTTGGCCAGCGTGTCGAGCACGGTGAGGCTCTCCGTCGGGAAGACGTGGTTGAGGAAGGCCTTGTTCCGGCCAAGCGCCGACGGGCCCAGGAGGATGCCGCCCTGCATTGCCATTGCCACCGATTCATTGCGACTGTGAAGTGAGCACACTGCCATTTCATCCAGCACTATGGAGCAGCAGTAACAAAATTCGATAGCAGAATGATTCAGAATTAATGGCAGTAAACTACGAACGGCTTTATTTAGCCATTTTTTTGGGGGGTTGTCATGCATGTTCGTTTGGATCAAATATGTTCACGTACTCTAAATGTTATGAACTGATGACGGCTATATGCATCTCAGAGGACATAAGCCTGAATTACCAGACTACTAGTGCTATCCTCTTTCATGAATAATTACTATTGCTTTCTAATAATATGTTTGATCCAAACTGCTACTCTATCCATTCTAAATTATTAGACATTTCAGTTTTCTAGACGTGTTGCTTTTTACTATACATCTAGACATGGTGTATATCTAATTTTGGAATGGAAGAAATAACTTTTATTACATGAAAAATACTCTACTGCTAATTTCTTTTTATAATATACCACTAGTGTGGTAACAAAAGTTTGATAATTAGAAAACATTTCTAGTTGCATACCCAATGTAACCATTTTTCTATGGCACAAAAAATTTTATACAACCAGACTAATTGTTGTTCTAATTAAGATGCTAAGACCCTATTTGGATTCACTATCTACTAATAGTTAGCTAGCTAATATTTAGGCCCCCGCTTTGACACGGCTCCTCTATCGGCTTTAGGAGTCGTTTAAAGCTGTTTTGTGTCAAATAGGGTAAAATAAAAAACGGCTCCACCTGTGAAGCCTCTTAAATCGTGCTGTCACAGAGCTTTGAGGTGGGATGGAGCCAAAAATAATAGCTTCACCCGGCTTCACCTCATCACGCATGACGTTATGTGAGAGCATATTTTAAGAAACTTTATACATGAAGCTGTTTTTTTTGCCAAATGATTTATCAAAATGGCTCTAGCTCTACCTATAGAGTCGTTCATGGAGCTGAAACCAAAATAAATGGCTTCACTAGTGAAGTGGAGCCGTGCCAAATGGAACCTTAGATGCACAACTAATAATGAAAGATGCTACTAAAATAACTATTAACTACTATTATCTCATTTGGTCTAACTAGTGAAGCATATAGTGTAGCTATTATATTATCTATTTGCATGTATTAACTGCACCTATTTGGAAGAGATAACTATTAGCATATAGTGTAGCTATTATATTATCTATCTATCTATATGGATCAAAGCATGGCCTAAGTTAATTTGAATACAAAAATACATGTGTCTTGTATGTTGATACAAAAATACATGTGTCTTGTATGTTGGGGTTAGCTGGGAATCGACTGACCTATATATTAAGCACTGCTTAATTACATTCTCCAGTTAAAATTTTATAGTACTATAGCTTAGGAATAGCTTGCCTTGTTGGAAACTAAAGAAAATACAAATATGTGCAGAAGTTGTAAAAAAACAGATCTGGGCCGTTGGCCAGAAGTCAAGACTGTGACAGATATAGTACTGATAACTCCTTGCATGGACCGATGGACGTGCCTGATACGCTCGTGGTAAACGAACAAAACAAGTCTGTGGAATATTCGGTTCACGTGCGTATGGCAGTAGAAAAAAATGAAGGGACAGAATGCTGAGCAAAATAGTCAAGGCCACGTACAATAATGACCATAAAACAACAATACTACTCCAATATCAAACTAACTGTATAAAATACAATTTGCCGTGTTCGTTTGCTAACTGCAGCCATACACGGGAAAAGTCAACCCTTGCATGCATTATTTTGAAGTTTTTTTATTGAACATTATTTGGAAGTTGGTCAGTGCTTTGCCCCCCCTTTTCCTGTTGACAAATTGTTTCCGCGCTAGCTGCACATCATGTGCGGTTCATAAGGTTCCACGTGGCATGTGTGGTGGGCGAGTGCAAACGTTACACGTGGGCGGTGAAGAGCTTCAGTTGCATCAAGTTTTGCTTTGCTGGAGAAACCAGGAATCATCTCTGAGTGTATTTAAATTTGACCCTTAGCTTTTTTCTTCCTTTTTTTTAATAAAAAGGCATTTGAAGTTGTTGTAGCTAGGGTGTGTATATATGTGTGCACACGTAGGTTAGGATTATTTCAGCTTGATAATTCGTATTTTTATTAACGGTGCAAATCTAAAGATTGAGTCCACACGTGCAAATCGAATTTTTGCGGAGTCTTTCTGGGCAGCTGGATTCTACTGTGAATGAAATGAAAAAGTTTACAAAAATTATAAGGATCGTCGTTCGTGAATGGCATGCAACATATATACTGGATTTAGTTTGTCCAACACTGATAGGCATTGAGGACATGCATGATGGTAAGAAGTGGTAAAGGAGTCTTGCACTCTTTACGTTCCAAAAAGTAGGTAAAGATAAAAGGACAGGATGACTAAACTAGTAGGCTATTATTTCCTAGCAGCTCGGAGTTATCGTGGGGCCCAAAGATTGACTAATTTGTTCTAGAAAATAATATGTATTTTTTTAGTTTGGTGACAAAGCTAGCTTGACTTCTCTGTTACTGTACAGCTTACGTCCTACGGTTGGAATAAGCAAGGCTAGCTATCGGCTGACGACGATCGCAGTATACTAGATACTGTGTAATGTAATGTGAGTATACCAGTATAATACTAGTATACCATTCATCTGTATCTGTTCCTTTATCAATTTTAAAATATAGTACTATCGACACTGCTGACTGCTGATGCAGTAAAGAGATGAAACTATATATGAAAGAGAGAGATTTATTAATTTTTCTTTTTGAAAATGGCCTATAGTCTAGTGAATACCAGAGCTATAGCGGCATCTCAGGTCTTTTTTAGATTCGATTTCTCTAGGAAGTTAATATAATAGACACATTTGTTGCTACGAGTCAGTAGCTAGTGGCATGGCGTTGTTAAAAAAATTCACAATGCAATGGTGCCTTGCTATATTATTGTACGAGGAAGAACATATTAGTGATTCTTGGTTTACCGTACCTGATGACCCAATTAACGAAAGCTTCAGGAATAATGTTAATGCAGAAGCGAAACGGGTAGGCTAATTTACATAATTCGCCAAAGAAATAAATAAACAAATGCATACACAGGCTTTCATTTGTCTGATGATGAAGAAGAAGAATACGAGTAGTAGAGAGATGCATGCGCATGGTGGATGGGATGGGATGGGGATGAAGAGAGAGATGGAGAACTTACGATGATCTCGGCGACGACGCGGGGCTGGCGGAGCGGGCGGAGCGCGAGGGCGAGGCCCCGGGTGAGGACGAGGACGAGGCAGACCTGCAGGATGATGAGCGGCAGCGAGAAGCGCAGCGGGTTGTCCCCCTGCCACGCCCCCTCCGACGTCGCCTTCATCGGCGCGCACATCACCGACTCATCCCCGCCGCTGGCGGCCATCGAGAAACACCTCCTTTGTTGTTCGTCCCTGCCAATGGCGTATCGAGTCCAGAATCCCAGATGAGATGATGCGACAAGGAAAACGCAGTGGCCACTATTGGCTAGCAGCTAGCTAAGCTAGCCAGGCCAGGCCATGAGCCCAAGCGAGCGCGGCAACAAGGCCGGCCGGCCGAACAAGTCAAGGTTCGCCGTGGGGACGAAGAGGAAGTATAGGTAAACAAGCGCGTGCGCAGGGAAGAAGGGGGCAGTGCAAAAATAGCCAAGAAGAGCGCAGCTAGTGCACGTGTGACTGTCCGTCTCCGTCCCATCGATGGATGCATGACTAGCTAGTAGTGTGTATCACCTGACGGACCGGAGGAGCGAGAGATACTCGAGGACTAAGGACAAATATAGCAGCTCCGCGGCGCCGGCGATGGGTGGAGCGATCGAGGCTGACGACTGGCTGAGAGAGAGCTCGACCGCGCGCCGCTCGCGCTGGAGACGACGACGACGAGAGGACGTGTGTGATCAATGAGCTCTTGTATCAGCTCGCCGATCAGTAGCTTCTTATTTATAGAGAAGCAAACCCTGGCACGCACTACTATTTGTTTTTTGGCTTATATACTCACTTCCTTAGCAACTGTTCTCGTCAGCAGATACGTCGTAGCCGTCCAAACATAGCCCAATGCAACGTGTGTGCCGATCTGCCCATTAGTCAGCAGAGTATAAAACAATTGAAATGCATGTTTAACCTCTCACTTATAATTAGTTTGGTGATAAGATTCTTATTCTTTTTCTGTCTAGACTCTAGAATTCGATTGTAGTAAGCGAAACAAACAGACGTCGTTGGATGGTTCGGATCCGATACTCTATCAGCTATTAATAATCAGTTTGTATATAGCAGCAGATACAAATTGGTATAGTCCTACTCTCAGAGTTCAGAGAACCTGAAAGTAGCTGCAGCCTGTGTAGACTATATACAAGCCTCTATACACTACTACGAACAGGCCTTTGGTCACTTGGGCGAAATGAGCAATAGCTTTCGAAAAAATGGTGCCGGACTAAAGACCCTTTTAGTCCCGGTTGGTAACACCAACCGGGACTAAAAGTCCCAAGCCCCAACGGCTATGGTGTCGGGCAACCTAAGGGGGGGGACTTTTAGTCCCGGCTGGTGTTACCAACCGGGACTAAAGGTCCATCTTTAGTCCCGGTTGGTAACACCAGCCGGGACTAAAGGTTTTGTCCCTCAGTGACACACCAAATGACTAAAGATGGGTCTTTAGTCCCGGGCCGGTGTTACGGACCGATTAAATCCTCCCCCCCTATATTTGAATCCTTCTTCCTCCCCGGCCGAACTGTCCGAGCTCACTTTCTTCTTTGTTCTTCATGTTCTTCATGTGTTCTTGATTGATTTGTGCTCACATCTCCGGCTATTGATTCATTTCATCACTTCTACGCCATCATTTACTTGTTTAGAGGTTACCAACTTCATCTTCTCAAGTTTTAGCTGCGGTTTATCTCATTTTGTGGTGTTGTACATGTTGTTTTTTTTTTTTTTGATTTCTATACTATTTTAAACACCAATCACTTCATCGTTTAAATATTTCAATGTAGATAACTACAATTAAGACCCTAAAAATTAGTATATACTATTTATTACTATTATGTCTACCATATTATTTGGTTTTAGTTAGAAAAATACTAAATTTATGGTTTTTCATTATAATTAGTTTTTAAAAAATAACATTTGATAATACTTTAGTTTATAATTTTGTTTATAAATAATACATTTGAAGGATTATTTAATTATAACTAAGTATGAATATAAAATTTATTTAGAAAAAACAAGAATAGAGAATTTTAGGTTATGTGTTAGTTGGTTACTTAGAATTCTTTATTTTTTGCAATTTGTGATTGGTTTTATTAGTTAATTTAAACAAGTATGCATGTCACATTTCTTGATTAGTTAGAAAAATAAATAACTTTGGTGTTATTTAGCTTTGCTTGTTTAGAAAAAAATAGAAATAGATAATTTAAAGTTATAATATATTATTTTGCAATTTGTGATTGGTTTTATTAGTTAATTTAAACTAGTATGCATGCCACATTTCTTGATTAGTTAGAAAAATAAATAACTTTGGTGTTATTTAGTTTTGCTTGTTTAGAAAAAATAGAAATAGAGATTTTAAGGATATAATACATTATTTTGTAATTTGTGACCGGGTTAATTAGTTAATTATAACGAGTATGCCTACCAAACTTCTTGATTATTTAGATAAATAGAGAACTTTGGTGTTTTTTATATTTTGCTTGTTGAAAAGAATTAGAAATAAAGAAATTTAAATTAAGTTCTTACTTTTATTTCTATAGTAAAAATTAGAAACTTATCATACTTTATTTTGTAATGCAGAACATGACACGTGGTTGGATGTACAATGCCGATCGCCGCTCCAAAGAATTCATTGATGGTGTGCATCATTTCTTGAGAGTGGCCGAGGAAAACAAGCGGGATGGATTCATACGTTGCCCATGTGCCTTGTGTCAGAATTTGAAGGAATATTCTAGCTCTAGAAATATTCACTCACATTTGTTGAAGTCGGGTTTCATGCCAAACTATATTTGTTGGACCAAACATGGAGAAACCGGGATAATGATGGACGAATTTGAAGAAGAACAAGAACAACCGAGCCCCGACGACCTTATTGCTCAATTCGGTGGCTTCGATGATACAGCAATGGGAGAAGCTGAAGAAGAGGGAGGTGCTCCTGGTGAAGGTGATGCTCTTGCTGATGCCATTCGTGATGCACAGAAAGAATGTGAAAGTGAAAAAGAGAAGGCAAAGTTTGACCGCATGCTAGAAGATCACAAGAAATTACTATACCCATCCGCCCAAGATGGGCAAAAAAAATTGGGTACAACACTGGAGTTGTTGAAATGGAAGGCACAGAATGGTGTATCCGATAAGGCATTTGGACAGTTACTGAAGATCCAAAAAAAGATGCTTCCGAACCCTAATGAGTTGCCCACCACTACGCACGAAAGCAAAACAGTCGTCGTCCTTTGGGATTAGAAATCCGGAAGATACATGCATGTCCTAACGACTGCATCCTATACCGTGGCAAGAACTATGAGAATTTAGAGGAATGCCCCGTTTGTAAAGCATCACGGTATAAGATCAGGCGAGATGACCCTGGCGATGTTGAGGGGGAAGAACGTCCTAGAAAGAAAATCCCTGCAAAGGTTATGTGGTATGCTCCTTGTTGACACTTGTTATGATCCAAAATTTATTAGCAATTACCATTACCTGAGGAAACAGAATTATAACAAGAATAGGGTTATCATTAACAATTTCCACGAGTTTTGGTGATTTGTGCATTTTTCAGGAATTATTCAAAAAGACTAAAAAGAGGGATTTGAGTGCTTATTTACCACGAAACATAACCGCGACAAAAGGATATCACCGGGAGGACTCGGGAAGACTCCGAAGACACCCGAAGAAGTGGGGCCCGCAATGCTTCGGTGGGGCCGGCCGGCCCCACCATGGGGCCGCCTTGGCGCCCTAGGGTGGCCGCCGCTGCCCCCTTCGAACCTTCTCCTGCTGCCTAGGGTTTTCATCCCGGCCGCTTGTTAAGTCGGTTTGATCTGACGGCGTGTTAATCCCACCGGGCTATAAAAGGAGGGCCATACCCCCCCTCCCGGAGGAGGCCGGATCAAGAGATGAAGATTCGTAGCTTTAGATAGAGATCCACTAGATCTAGGCTAGCAATCAAGATAGAGATTAGAGAGATAGAGAGGAGAGTAGAGATTCGGAGGAGCCTCGGCTGTCGGGCGCCCTTCGGAGTCATTCGTTCGTCCGATTCGGCTCCCTCGTCCGGAGTCTGCGTTACGAGGTACTTTTGTATTTAATATTCTCGATTCAAGTAAGCGGCGTTTATATTCGTTCTTTAGTTTGCAACTCATATTACATTGAGTACTTTAATTTGGGTAGCTCCTAGGTCAGAGTAGTTGTCGTAGCGTAGACGTGGTGTCTGGGTTATGATTACTTGTGAATGTCCCCTGATTAGCCGGATAGTGGTAGCTCGCGTAGGTGACTCTATAGCTACGTTGAATCCTCCGTAGTCCACTTCCCGTTGATAGGACGCAGACGGTGATAGGTGTCCGGTAGGTAGATTACTCTGTTTCTTCTCCTATTCAGATCACTTGCCCGATAAGACGATATTATACAAAGTTTACCGGGTGGTTAGAACTAGAGTGCATTAGCTATTTCCTCGTTCTCGATAGTTTTCTAAGTTGTTTGTGCCCCGTAGATTAAGAAGTATTAGACTAGATCATATTTCACCCTATGTTCCTTTGGGTTCGATATTAAAACCGGGTTGATCTTGGTGAAGTGCTATCAAGATATATCCGTGCGCTTGCGGATAATCTGATTATAATTATTATTAGGGTGCGCTTAATTTATACCAACAAGCATTTAAAGCCGCTGTTCTTGGGAACGGTTTGCTGATTTTGATTTAGCCTATCTTAGTCTATAGTTATCCTTATATTAAAAACAAAAAAAAAAAAAAATAAAAATATTATGGAAAACGAATCGCAACTTTTATATCAATATGGAGCACCATCGGGATCGTACCTCCGACCAATAGAATCTTCTAAACCTATCACATCATCGGCTATGAGCTACGCCCGGGATTAATTAAATTAGTCCAAGAACATATCTTTTCTCGTAACACTAGCGAAAACCCCTATTCCCATTTAACTAATTTTGAGCAAACATGTTCATGTCTGCAAGCATTAAGGGCATGGCCGATGAAACTTTAAGATGGAAACTCTTTCCGTTTTTCATTAACGGGTAGAGCCAAGAAATGGTATAATCGCCATGTTGGGAGTAGTCAAGGAGATTGGGAGATATTACGAAAATACTTTTTGTCTTAAATTTTTCCCAAGAAAAAGGTTGCTAAACTTCGATTTGAAATCATAGGATTCAAACAATTAAGTAATGAATCGCTAGGCAAGGCTTGGGATCGTTTTGATGGTTTTGTAAATTCGGACCTAATCTTGCTTTTTACCGTAACCCATGCTTTTACAACATTTCTTTTTAGGCCTTGATGATAAAAACAAAAGAATATCTTAATTTGGCCTCGGGAGGAGCATTTATGCATATTACTGTTGATCATGCTAAAACTATTCTTACTAATATTTTGAATGATCTCCCGGAAGAAAAAAAGAAGAGTTGTTAGAAGAAAATTCTCAATTAGCTAAAACTGAACTTTTTACTTGATTAATCTCAATCAGTAGTTGAATTAAAACCCGAGCTAGTTGATGAGATAGTTCCGAATTCTACGTGGATGTTTGAAATAGAGGATGATTTCTTTAATGATTTTGGGAATACTACACTTTATAGTAAAATTATTCAACCCCAAAAATCCGTAGATTTTAATTTCAGTTTTTCACATCCTCGATGATTTAAAATTTCTTAGAGAAATAATAAGAAATTTAATTTTTATTTTGGGTGATGATTGGTTGACAGAATCCGAGCAATCCCCCGATATAATTCGTCTTGATTCACCCTCTGTTAATATAATGCTTGCAAGTAAATTCATATCCTTTTTGAAGCTTTATATAACCCAGTTGTAGGAGTCAACATTATGTCATATTCTTTTGCTAGAAAATTCTTAAAAGACATACCATTAATGCCTATAAATAAATTACTCAAAAATTGTTTAGGACACATTATTCTTAGTGTAGGAGTTTTAAGTGCACTTTCTATTGTTATTAATGATTTCCGCATTTCGCTAAATTTCTATATCTTTGATGTGTGGGATTTTGATGTAATGATTGGGGTACCTATAATCAAACTTCTTCAAGAAGGTCGTAATGGTAAATTAAATGTCAAGCTTGGGAAGGGATTTAATTTCTCAATACCTATAACTCATACAAAGAAATGTTAAAGCAGAGTCCTTCCCTGAATCAAATTCAATAGAAGAGGTTAAGGCGGTTTGAGTATAATACTTTTATTCAACCTGATTTAGAAGATGATGCCCAGTTTTTCATTGATGAAGAGGAGGAGGACCTTATTGATCCTGAACCTCTTGATGAATTACTAGAACCACAAAAGCCCTCTATTGAGCTTAAACCATTACCATCCGGTCTTAAATATGTTTTCCTAAATAATGATCAAGAATATCCTGTGATTATAAGCGATAAACTCTCTGATGAAGAATCTTATAAATTAATAGCAGTTTTAGAAAAACATAGAGCCGCTTTTGGATATTCACTCCAAGATCTCAAAGGGATCAGTCCTGTTCTTTGCACCCATCGCATACCAACCAATCCGAAATTACGCCTTCAAGAGAGCCTCAACGTAGACTCCAAAATGCGATGCGAGACGTAGTAAAGAAAGAAGTTTTAAAGCTTTTACATGCAGGGATCATATACCCAGTACCGCATAGCGAGTGGGTAAGTCCTGTGCAAGTTGTACCTAAAAAGGGAGGAATGACAGTTGTCCAGAATGATAAAAATGAATTAATACCTAAAAGAACTGTCCTTTGGATGGCGAATGTGCATAGATTATCGAAAACTAAACAAAGCAACAAGGAAAGATCATTTTCCTCTACCTTTCATTGATGAAATGTTAGAACGTCTAGCAAATCATTCTTTCTTTTGTTTCCTTGATGGTTATTCAGGATATCACCAAATCCCTATCCACCCTGATGATCAAAGTAAAACCACTTTTACATGTCCCTATGGAACTTATGCTTATAGAAGAATGTCTTTTGGATTATGTAATGCACCTGCTTTTTTCAAAGATGTATGATGTCTATATTTTCTGATATGATAGAAGAAATCATGGAAGTTTTTTATGGATGATTTTTCTATTTATGAAAAAACTTTTGATGATTGCTTAGAAAGTTTAGACAAGGTTTTGCAAAGATGTGAGGAAAAACACTTAGTCCTCAATTGGGAGAAATGTCATTTTATGGTTAGAGAAGGAATAGTGTTGGGACACTTAGTGTCGAAAAAGGTATAGAGGTAGATAAGGCTAAGATTGAAGTAATTGAACAACTACCTCCCCCTGTTAATGCAAAAGGAGTCCGAAGTTTTCTTGGTCATTGTGGTTTTTATCGTAGATTTATAAAGAACTTTTCACAAATTGCTAGACCAATGACAAGATTGTTAGCTAAGGATGTACCTTTTGACTTTGATGAAGAATGCTTGGAATCATTTACTGTTCTTAAGAAAGTACTTACATCAGCACCAATCATCCAACCCCCGATTGGTCTTTACCTTTTGAAATTATGTGTGATGCTAGTGATTATGCTGTAGGGGCAGTCCTAGGACAAACAAAAGATAAGACGCATCATGCAATTGCTTATGCTAGCAAGACAATGACAGAAGCACAATTAAATTATGCAACCACTGAAAAAGAACTTTTTGGCTGTCTTTGCTATTGATAAATTTAGATCTTACTTAGTTGGAGCTAAAATAATTGTTTATTCTGATCATGCTTTGCTCTTAAATATTTGCTCACTAAGAAAGATGCTAAACCCCGACTAATAAGATGGATTCTATTACTACAAGAATTTGATTTAGAGATTAAAGATAGAAAAGGAATAGAAAATCCTGTTGCTGATCATTTGTCTAGAATGTATTTTAAAGAACCACAGGAATTACCTATAAATGATTCATTAAGAGATGACATGCTGTTTAAAGTAACCAAGACAGACCCCTTGGTACGCGAATATTGTCAATTTTATGGTTGCGGGTTATGTACCACCGGAGAAAATAAGAAGAGACTCATTTATGAAAGTCGTCTCCACATGTGGGATCCACCTTACCTCTTTCGGGTATGTGCCGATGGATTACTCGGAAGGTGTGTACCAAGAAGAAGAAGGCTTGCGTATCATTCGAAATGTCACTCATCACCATATGGAGGTCATTATGGGGCATTCCGCACTCATGCAAAAAAAAATCGGCGAGTGGTTTCTTTTGGCCAACTATGTATGAAGACACCAAAGATTTTATCCGAAGATGTGGAGCATGTCAGAGGCACGGAAACATCAATACAAGGGATGCCATGCCACTCACCAACAACCTTCAGATTGAGCTCTTTGATGTATGGGGAATTGATTACATGGGACCCTTTGTGAAGTCAAAGAATTATGAGTATATTTTGGTGGCAGTTGACTATGTATCCAAGTGGGTAGAAGTTATGCCATGTAAAAATGCTAACTCCAAACATTCAAAGAAGATGTTCGAAGAAATCATATTCCCAAGGTTTGGAACACCTAGAATGGTTATAAGTGATGGAGGAACGCATTTCACTGAAACAGTAGATGAGATGGGAACTTTATGGAAGGATCGGTTACCAGATGCACTATGGGCATACCGGACAGCTTACAAAACACCTTTGGGTATGTCACCATATCAATTGGTGTATGGCAAGACCCGCCATTTACCAGTTGAATTAGAACATAAAGCTCACTGGGCTATAAAAAGATGGAATATGGATTTGGACGCTGCTGGAGAGAAAAAGAAAAATGCAATTATCGAATTAGAAGAATGGAGAGAAAAGGCTTATCATAATTCGAAAATCTACAAAGAACGAACGAAGAAATGGCATGATAAGAGGATCAAGAAAAAGGAGTTTTCACCCGGAGATAAGGTATTACTTTTTAATTCCAGGTTCAGATTATTCGGGCTTGGGAAGCTAAGAAGTAAATGGGAAGGACCCTTTACCGTCGTGAATGCGTCACCGCATGGAGCAATAACTCTACAATCAAACGAAGGTACGTTATTCAAGGTAAATGGGCACCGACTTAAACTTTATTTGGAACCATATGATTCAGGAGTAGTGGATGAAATTGATTTCATCCAATTACCAACTTATTAAGGTCTATTTTAGTCCGGTACGAAATTTTATCCGAATATATATCTAACAGAATCATAGGAAGATTCCGAGGCACCCAGCAAGGGCACCCGAAGTGGGCCACGGATGGGGCCGGCCGGCGCCCTAGTGGGGCCGGGCGGCGCCTGGTGTCCCCTCGTCCCGTCTTTCGTCCCTCGACCTTCTACCCTCTTCCTACGTATATTCGCGTATGTTTGACGCATGATCGGATATACTTTGTGCGGATCACGTAGAACCTAGGTTTTATCCTCATCCCGTCTCCTAAAAACCCATATAAATACGTACCTAGACCTCCTCAACTTTATTCCATAACCAACCACCTCTCCTTCCTCAAAAAGGAGCTCTCCGGTTTAGATCTATTAGCAATGACGAACAAGGCGATCGTCTCCTACGGCAGGGACTTCAACAAAGATCCCCCACGATGACTCGAAGGCCCTCGTCCTCGCACAGCAAAGCCCCTCGCCGTTGTGCCGGCAAGCAAGCTGCAACACCTCGGCGTCATGAGCAAGTCTACTACGTGCAAGATCCAGATGCTCTTCCTCCACCTCCCGCAAAGCTGATGCTTGAAGGAGGTGCTAAAGGGAAGCAGTGCCATCCCTCGTGGTACCAAGCTTCTTGCACCCAGAGCTAATGAGCGACTTCGTATCAATCGAGACCCGACAAGAAGGGTAACTTGATATGCGCTAAGTACACCAATGCCTCTCGCCCTTACGTTCGGGGAGTTCGTGCAAATCGATGAAGTATGCTATGTTGAGCCTATTGCACCTAAACCCAAGCCTAAACCTAAGAGGAAGAGAGCAACATCGGCATTAGCATTGGAGAAGGTTCCCAAAGCACCAACCTTACGCATTCTTAACGAGAATTTGAAGGCCTCTCAACCTTGTCAAAGAGATGGAAACGTCCAATAATTTGAGGGACAAGCTCATAAATGAGTTAGAAGAAGGTTGGGATTCATGCTAAGTTACTCCGCAATCTTAAGCACGAAAAAGAAAAGCTTGAAGGCGAGGTTGCGGCTCTCGGGGCCGAAATTCGGGGCCTCAACAATGAAGGGCAGCATTAACGCCTAGTTATCCAATAAGGCACACTTCCGCTAGATTAATGAGTCGGTCAAGTTGAGTCGGTTTAGGTCAAAGCCTAAAGAGCTAGGGTCGTCGTTAGCTCGTCATTAAAACGCGTCTGTTGAATTATTTTTACCACCACTATGAATGAATAAAGTGCCTTATTTTATTAATGTGTGTTATCTACTCTACTCTCTATTTTTGGAATATTTTGTCTCCACATATTGTGCGAGAAATTTACAGAAAAACAAGTGTGGGGAAGCACAATCAATCACGAAGCAAAAAAATACGATCGGAAGAATAGCGTAATCCGAACCATCATCGAATCAACACCGCGCACGCAAAGCGGGACCCGCAGGACCCCCGAGGTGGGGCCGGCCGGCGCCACTGGTGGGGCCGGGCGGCGCCCCGGCTCTCCCTCGTCTCCTCGTTTCGATCACGCTCGGGTTCAACTTAATTACGACTTAAATACATGTATTATTCTGCATTCGATCTGAACCATGAATCTCTATATTAAAATGCTTTAAGAAATAATAAACCCATTCAACCCATCACTTGAGAAATTTAAATTATATATCGCTCTAGAGTTGTGTTTTTATGAAATTCAAAAGCACTTCATGATTGATTAAGTTATTGTGGAAAATAAGGTAGTTAAGATAATGATCACTTTCGTTTTTACGATAATTTATCTTTAGAGATTTTTTTTATGAAAACTTTAAACTTTTTTAGCTTCACTCCTCTTTTTTTATGGCATACAATAAGTCTAATCATGGTTGAGAGTTTTATCATATTCCCAGTGTCACATGTTAAAATAATTCACTATCTAGAGCAAGTATTATGACGGAGGCATGAGCAAATCAAAAAGAAATCGAGGAAATAAAAAGGGACAAGTGTCCAAAACCTCGGCGAGATGGATCACGAGGAAATAAAAAGGGACAAGTGTCCCAAAACCTCGATCAAAATAAGAAATATAAGCATGTGCTAAATAAAAAAAAAAAAGCTTATGGTACCTCCGACATAATATGCCTAGAAGTGAGAAGTCTTTCTGATCTAGGAATATGATATTTCTCTCCCACATTATACACACTATTGGTGCCACTACAAGAGAGAGATGCGCCACGTTTTTACAAAATAACCTCTACTCCAAAGAAACATAATTACGAAAAGGTGTAATCAATCTTAAGCTATCTTACTCAAAGCATTACTTAAGAATTCATGATAGACACTTTTGAATCTCACAATACATGATTACTAGACTAGTGCTATATAATTTAGGTCCCAAGTTACGTATTGATGGTATCCATTACTAAAACCAACCTTTTCCTCGGGACGAGCAAAAGCCTAAGTGTGGGGATAATTGTTGACACTTGTTATGATCCAAAATTTATTAGCAATTACCATTACCCGAGGAACAGAATTATAACAAGAATAGGGTTATCATTAACAATTTCCACGAAGTTTTGGTGATTTGTGCATTTTTCGTGGGAATTATTCGAAAAAGACTAAAAAGAGGGATTTGAGTGCTTATTTACCACGAAAACATAACCGCGACAAAAGGATATCACCGGAGGACTCGGGAAGACTCCGAAAGACACCCGAAGAAGTGGGGCCCGCAGCTGCTTCGGGTGGGGCCGCCGGCCCCACCATGGGGCCGCCCGGCGCCCCTAGGGTGGCCGCCGCCCCCCCTCGAACCTTCTCCTGCTGCCTAGGGTTTTCATCCTGGCCGCTTGTTAAGTCGGTTTGATCGGACGGCGTGTTAATCCCACCGGGCTATAAAAGGAGGCCATACCCCCCCGGAGGAGGCCGATCAAGAGATGAAGATTCGAGCTTTAGATAGAGATCCACTAGATCTAGGCTAGCAATCAAGATAGAGATTAGAGAGATAGAGAGGAGAGTAGAGATTCGGAGGAGCCCCTGCCCTGTCGGAGCGCCCTTCGGAGTCAGTATTCGTCTGGATTCGGTTCCCTCGTCCTGAGTCTGCGTTCGAGGTACTTTTGTATTTAATATTCCGATTCAAGTAAGCGGCGTTTATATTCGTTCTTTAGTTTGCAACTCATATTACATTGAGTACTTTGATTTGGGTAGCTCCTAGGTCGAGTAGTTGTCGTAGCGTAGACGTGGTGTCCGGGTTATGATTACTTGTGAATGTCCCCGATTAGCCGGATAGTGGTAGCTCGCGTAGGTGACTCTATAGCTACGTTGAATCCTCTCGTAGTCCACTTCCTCGTTGATAGGACGCACAGGCCGATAGGTGTCCGGTAGGTAGATTACTCTGTTTCTTCTCCTATTCGGATCACTTGCCCGATAAGACGATATTATACAAAGTTTACCGGTGGTTAGAACTAGAGTGCATTAGCTATTTCCTCGTTCTCGATAGTTTTCTAAGTTGTTTGTGCCCCGTAGATTAAGAAGTATTAGGCTAGATCATATTTCACCTCTTTGTTCCTTTGGGTTCGATATTAAAAAACCGGGTTGATCTTGGTGAAGTGCTATCAAGATATATCCGTGCGCTTGCGGATAATCTGATTATAATTATTATTAGGGTGCGGTTAATTTATACCAACACTCCTATAATACCTCGTCTAAAACGTCTTTTTTCGAAACAAGGACCATGCAAAGTTGTTGCGGTGGCATAAAGAAGACCGTAAGGTAGACAACATGTTGAGACACCTGGCGATGGGTCTCGGTGGAGAGCAATAGATAGGGAGTTTCCGAGTTTGCAAAAGATGCAAGAAACTTGAGGTTTGCTCTAAGTACGGACGGTATGAATCCTTTTTGGTGACCAGCACTAGTCATAGCACTTGGCCTGTTACTCTATGTATCTACAACTTTCCTCCATGATTATGCATGAAGCGAAAGTTTATTATGATGCCGGTGCTCATCCAAGGGCCGAAGCAACCGGCAATGACATTGATGTGTATCTAAGGCCATTGATTGAAGAACTTCTACTTTTATGGAGCGAAACAGTGTTCGTATGTGGGATGAGTACAAACAGGAACACTTCGACCTGCGAAAGACCGTTGTTTGTGACAATCAATGATTGGCCTGCTCTAAGTAATTTTTCGAGGCGGTCAAACAAGAGATATAATGCATGCACACACTGTTTTGATGATCTTGATAGTATATATTTAAAAAAAATGCGAGAAAGGTCATGTACCTTGGGTATCATCGATTTCTTTTCTGTGAATCACCCGCTTAGAAAGAAAGGCAAGCATTTTAAAGGTAAGGCGGACCACCGACTCAAGCCTCGCAAATGTAATCGAGAAGATGTATTTGAGATGGTTAAGGATGTGAAAGTAATTTTTGGTAAGGGGACAGGGGCAGCCAACCGGTTCAAAAGATGCAAATGGGTCATGCACCCATGTGGAAGAAGAAGTCAATATTTTGGGAGCTACCATATTGGCAAGTCCTAGAGGTCCGTAATGCGATCGACGTCATGCACTTAACAAAAAATCTTTGTGTCAACCTTCTAGGATTCATGGGTGTGTATGGGAAGCCTAAGGATTCACTTGAAGCACGATAAGACTTGCAGCGCATGGAAGAGCGAGACAACCTGCATCCGGAGAGAAGACATGATGGTCGCCAATATTTAAGACACACTAGCTACACTCTTAGCAATGAAGAGAAAGAAATCATGTTTGAATGCTTAAGCAAAGATAAAGGTTCCATCTGGATTCTCCTCTAATATAAAAGGTATAATAAATGTGCCCGAGAAGAAATTTATGCACTTAAAGTCGCATGACTGTCATGTGCTTATGACGCAATTGCTTCCAGTTGCATTAAGAGGAATTCTACCTCCACATGTACGCCTAGCCACCGTTAAGCTATGTGCATTCCTCAATGCAATTTCTCGAAAGACAATCAATCCACTTTGGAACTTGCTTTGCTCTACTGAGAATGATGTGGTTCAATGTCTTGTCAACTTTGAGTTAGTGTTCCCTCCATCCTTCTTTGATATCATGACACACCTCCTAGTTCATCCGGTCAAGGAGATCAATATTCTTGGTCCCGTGTTCCTGCATAATATGTTTCCTTTCGAGAGGTTTATGGGAGTCCCGAAGAAATATGTCCACCAGGCGTGCTCGGCCGGAAGGAAGCATTGCAGAGGGGGCTATGGAACAGAGGAGGTCATTGAGTTACGTGTTGAATTCATTCCCGAACTTGACCCAATTGGTGTTCCCGAATCACGGCACGAGGGGAGACGAAGCGGAAAGAGAACGATTGTAAAGAAAACCTACATCGGTGCGGGGGGGACGATTGTTTCAATAAAGCACACTACACGTTCTTTAAAACTCATCCGTGGTAGAGCCGTATGTCAAGAAACACAAGGACTTTCTACGATCCCAGTTCCCGAGAGAAGAATGAAGCTTGGCTTATGCGTCGAGACATGGACACTTTCGGTGATTGGTTACGAAAAGAATGTCGTGGGGGCAATGACCGGATTGATGAGCAACTATATTTGTTGGCTAGGCAACCATCATGGCACATCCTCACGTACAAAGGATACGAGATAAATGGAAATATATTTTACACCCAAGGCCAAGATACAAAAAGCACGAACCAAAAAAAAGGGGGTTCGTGTAGACACCACCGACCGAATGGAAACAGACAAACATATTATGGCCGTATAGAGGAGATTTGGGAACTAGACTACGCACCTAATTTTAAGGTCCCTTTGTTCCGGTGCCAATGGGTCAAGAATACCGGGAGGCGGGGTAACAGTTGACAAAGACTATGGAATGACAACAAAGAACCTCAACAATGTTGGATACAAAGGTGAACCATTTATCCTTGCTTTGCTGATGTGAATCGGGTATTCTATGTGAAAGACATGTCCACAAAACAGAAGAGAGGAAAAAAAACAACAAATCAACGAATGAGCCAAAACGCCATATAGTTCTCTCGGGGAAAAGAAACATTGTGGGAATTGATGACAAGTCGATATTTCGAAGATTATGAAAGGGATGACCGAATCACGCCTTTCAATATGACCAAAGATCCGAGCATCATGATAAATGCCGAGGACACTCCATGGTTACGTCAAGATCATGACCAAGGAACATACGTCAAAAAGAAGATCACTACTTTGCCCGCCTAATAAATAGAGTGTATTATAGTATGTGTATGTGACACTTGTAACATAAGATGTAACGGTGACTATGGCATTGATATTATCAGAAATGAAACTGTTATTTCGTAACAAATTAATACCTATTCTTTTATTTATTAAGCAAATAACAAAATTAATCTAATTATTATAAGGGATGGAAAGATTTTTAGTTCCCAAATTTATTATGAAAGCAATTAGACAAAAAGAAATGAAAATATTATTTTTAACAAATTAATATCTAATATTATATGTAGTATGCAATTAACACCTTTAACCTAATTATTGAGTGCACAAATAAATAAGAATAAGAAAAAATATTTCAAAAATATTAATGGTAAAGGTGAATATCACGTGTAGCCCGATTTTAGAGATTAATGATGATAAATAATCAAAATTTACATTTAAATAATGCACAAACAAATTTTCTATCAAAAACACCTACTTTAAGATATTTAAATTAAGTAATACATTTTTGCATTAACAAAATACTAATTATTTTTTACATTTGCAAACACTATTGTAAGGTAAGAACATAATATATGGTACATATTACATAAGGAGTACAACAAGGCAAAAAAGAAAAGCAATTATGATTTTTAAAAAATTTTATGCCTAATCTTTCATTTACTATGCAATTAATAAGATTTTGAATATATATAAACAAGTAGGAAACAAATAAAACAAATGTAACACAGTAGAAGAGCCGAAAGTGAAAAAAATCTTTTAGTCCCGGGCCGTGGTAAGCACACCGGACTCACCGACTAAAGGTTAACCTTTAGTCCCGGCTCTAACCACGCCCGGGACTAAAGGTTGACCTTTAGTCCCTGCTCCTACGCCTTAGGGTTAAAAGTGCTTTAGTCGGTTCGTAGGCTGGAACCGGACTAAAGGTGCATGCGGGTATTTAACCTACAGGCATCTTCCTTCTTCCTCCTCCCGATCCAGATCGGCGTACACTTAGCCGCCGCCGCCGCCACGACGACCTCGCTCTCTCCGACGACCTCACCGGCGACTCACCGCCCCGAGCTCGCCTGCGCGCTCGTCGGAGCCTCGCCGCCGTCAGCGCCACCTCTCCCTCGGCCGCGCGGCGGTCGCGCTGCCTGCCCCCGCCCCTTGCGCCCTCGATCTCAAGCGAGCCCCGCCGGCGACGCGCCGCCGGAGGGCCAATCCGCCGCGCCCCGGCGCTCTACGACGAGCCCTCTCCCTCTTCGTCAAGTCCGGCCGCCCCTGCAGTCCCCAGCGCGCCCGTCAAGTCCGGTCCGCGAGGTCTCCCTCGGCGTACGTAGTCCCCTGCAGCCCTCTCCTCGGCGTCAACTCCGCCGCCACCGCCGGTCGGTGTCGCCGCCGCCCCGGCCTCTTCTCCGGCCGACCCGGAGCAGCCTCTCCTTCACCGTCTTCACTCCGGCCGAGCAGGAGCGCCGCCTTGCCGTCCCCTTCAAGCGGGTGAGAGCCGGCGCTGCATGTGTTGTTGTATGTTTGTGGTGTTGCGTCGGCCCGTCGAGCCGCGGATGTGTGTTTGTGGACGGCCATCGAGCCGCTGTGTTCTCATGTGTGTTGTGGCCGGCCATCGAGCCGAGAGCATCTGCGTGCGTAACTTGGCGCGAGACGGAGAGCGCGAACGACCCAAATTTTATTTGAAACCATAGTGACGTAGCGACGACCGAACGAAAAAGAAGAAACGACCTAGCGACAACCCATCGACGACCGAATGAACGAAAAGCACGACCTAACGGCGACCCAACGACGACGGCCAGGCCCGAACGAAAAGCACGACCTAGCGACGACCGGACGACAACCTAGCGAACCAAGTCGGACGACCTAGCGAACATGACACGATGACCTAACTACTTAGCGACGACTTAGCGAATATAATTAAACACCTTACTCAATATAATTAACTTTATTATGTAATATATTAATGAAGTCTTGTAATATTTAATGGTACTTATTAATAAAGTATTGTGATATTAATGTAATATATTAATGAAGTCTTGTAATATTAATGATACTTATTAATAAAGTCTTCTAATATTTAATGGTACTTATTAATAAATTATTGTGATATTAATGTAATATATTAATGAAGTCTTGTAATATTAATGGTACTTATTAATAAAGTCTTGTAATATTTAATGGTACTTATTAATATAGTTTTGTGATATTGATGTAATATATTAATGAAGTCTTGTAATATTAATGGTACTTATTAATGAAGTATTGTAATATTTAAATAGAATTGCAAGTAACTTTATGTAATATTGTAATATTTTAATAGAATGGCAAGTAACTTCATTAATAATATTAATGTCAAGTAACTTTATTAATGGTTCTTTATTTAACTTTATTAACTTTCTCATAACTAGTGACTTTATTATGTAACTTTATGTCAAGTAACTTTATTAATGGTACTTTTATTTAACTTTATTAACTTTCTCATGACTAGTGACTTTATTATGTAACTTTATGTCAAGTAACTTTATTATTTAACTTATGTGCAATATAGCATTTCACTGCCTCCATAAATTTCCTAAGTGTATATTTGCTAAGTGTATAGTTTTCTATTTTCTTGTGGCGCTACATGCCAAATTGAATTCTAACATCTTTTAATTAACAACTTCTGTAGAAATGGCCGATCCGATTGATAACATGGATGAGGCAATGATGGACCTAATCAACAGCGCCGGCAATCAAAATCCCCAAGTTGAAGGTGATGACAATGAACAAATAGATGATGGGAGTCAGTACTTCGCTGATTATGAAGAACTTGTAGGAGACAATCCTGATGAGGTATATCTACAATCTAGTCTCTATGTATATACATGAAATTAAAAAGAATGACTTTTGTATTAATACATTTATACTTGTTTGTGTAGCCCTCCTCGGATTAGCGACAACTACACGGAGTGGTAGAAAAGTGCGAGGCCCGAAGAAGCCGTTGGAGGGTCGGTACATTCTGTCGGAATTCGACGAGGGTACAGGCCAAGTACTTGGGGAACATGCAAGAAAATTTGTTGCTCATTGTGGATACTTAGTGAGGGACAGGCTCCCGATCAGTGCTCGAGAATGGAGGGAACCGAAAGATAACCCTCGCTATTAGTTATGTCTCGGATCGTGACAAGGAATTGCTATGGAAAGATATCCTTCAACATTTTACGCCGATAAACAGGATGAAGCTTTGAAGGAGAAGGTTCAAATCTGGGCAATGCAGAAGATGGCCAAACAATTTCAGGCTTGGAAGAAGAAACTCCACAAGACTTTTATTGTAAATAACCGGACACCGGATTTCACCAATAAGGCCTACGTCAAGTTGAGGCCTTTTTGGGATGAGTTCGCATTTGTTCAAGAACTCGATGAGGGTCGCACGGATGATTCGTAATCGTGAAAATGCTAGCCACAAGCAATACCACCATCACTTGGGTTCGTGGCTACCGGACCGCTATTCCCAAGTGGCGTAAGCTAGAACAGAGATTGTTGACAAGGGGATGGAACCAGAATCACTACACCGGCCCGAGCGCCCAAGTATTGGTTCTTCGGTCATGGGGAACCTTGGACCTAGAGACCGGGAAGGTAGTGTACGGCGAGATGCCGCAGCATGTGGGACGTAGAATGGCCCAAGCCCGAGGATTAGTTGAAAGTGGCGCCCGGGCAGCCAAATAGAGAGAAGGATGAGCCGACATACGCCCGGAGACCGCCGAACACGGGGGCGAACAAGAGGCTATGGGGAGATATCGTGGGAGCATGGCTTCCCTTAAGATAGACCCACTTATAGAAGCCGCCAAAGAAAGAAGGAAGAGGAGGCGAGCGATTGCGTAGGTTGGAGGCAATGGTGATGGAGTCACAAGCAAATGCTCGTGAAGCGATATCTGCGAGAAAAAGCACTTGAAGAGAGAATGAACGAGAAAATCAAAAGGCAAGTGCGGGAAGCGGAAGTTCAATGCAAAGGCAAACCGCATCGAGCACTGAGTCAACATTAGCCCCCCGGCCGGTTGAAAAGCGCTTGCGCTTCCACGGAGGCGCCAACTATTCAAGACGACGTGGGGCTGCGCTTTCCGGTGGATGACGCCACTCAAGCTCGACAACATGTGAGCCGCACATTCCACGAGGGGGCTACCACAGTCATGGTTGCCGTCGGTGTTGTAACTCCTATCGACCCAACGAAGCCACCAAGAATCCATGGAGCCATAGTTCCAGTTGGATATGCTAATGTCTCGGTGGATAGAGTTATCAAAGGCTATGAAAATGTGCAGCTCGAGATACAAGGAGGCGATGGGGAGAAGACTCCGGACAAGCGAGAAGGCATTCATTTGTTGGCGCAAGCGCTACATCATTATTCCTGGGGCTTCACCTAGTAGTCTACCACCACCTCATCATCATGAACCTAACCCTAGGTGGTGATTAAACTTTACGATACATTTATTCACTAACTTTATTTTGCATTTCCTTAGTTAGTTAGCGGTTTACTCATATACCTCTTTGGTTCCACAGTGGTCACCAACATGTCATAGTGCCGCGGTGATGACGAGGCAAAGGTAAGACACGGCCAGACGCCCCAGCCCGCAACGCCGCCTCCTCGGGCCGCAACGCCGCAACCTCGGCTCCAACGCCGCCACCTCCGCTCAAACGCCGCCTCCTCGGGCTCAAACGCCGCCTCCTTGGGCTCCAACACCGACACCGGCTGCCCCTCGCCTCCACGCCGGGCTCCAACCCCGCCACCGGCCGCACTATCGCCTCCACACGTGGCTCCAAAGGCCGAAACCGGTGGACCCACCATTGAAGAAGAGGCCGCCACACGATCAAATGTGTCGGCCGCCCGCAGCCCAAAAAAAAGAAAGCCTCTCGAGAAGAAACAACCCGTCATTCCTAAGAAGCTATCCTATGAGAAGACCGGGTGCGTAAATAGAAACTTCGGTAAAGTCGATGTGGGCCGGTTTCTTCAAGAGACTTAAGGATGAAAGAGAATCCAAGCGGAACCCGAGAAGCCCTACCTCTTGCTAAAGCCGTAAGATCTACGGCAAAGGGTTGAGGCTCAACAAAAAAAAGAGGCGTGCAGCTTCGAAAGAATCGTCATCTTTATCGACTATGAGCGCACTCTAACCAAATCCCTAGAAGAAGAGAAGAAAGGAAAAAGAGCACGCAAGGGTGTAGCACACTCGGGAACAATCAAAGCAATCGGTGCCCCCGCTAGTCGTTGGGAATCAATATGGTTCAAACATCGATGTGCTAGACCAGCAGCTTACCTCCGTGATTGAACTATGAGGATCTCGAGGATTTTTTTGCCGACACCGGGTCTTACCTTATCCCAAATGATAGCCGGGGCAGCAATTGAAAGTGCAAAAGAAATTGATCATTATCGAAGACATATGAATATGGCAAGAGTCTCAGGCAACCCTCTGCGGCCTTCAAAGAAACTTGGCACGCAGATGTACTTACTAAACAAGTGGTACCTCGATGCATGTGGCGTAAGAGCGTATGACTATATTTATGTCCCAATTAGAAACCATCATTACTTCCGTGGTGATGATGTTATTTATGTTCAATTTAATGAGCTACACCAGCTATGCCACATGGACGCCTCGGACAAAGCTCTAATCACCGCTTCGTCTCGTAAGTGATTCTTTCTTTTTAATAATGTCATCAGAACTTATCATGTATATGTATAACTAATTACGTAAAACCGGCTATACATATGCGTAAACATGATGAGGGACCTCGAGCTAGAAATGACAAGGAGGTTGGATTTGTAGATCCTTATGTTGTATTTAAAGACCCTAAGACTCGCATGCCATATGGAGAGTTCAAACGGAGAGAAATCTACGGAGGTATTTGATCAATCAAAAGGATAAAAGATATATACTCTTTCCCTATAACTTTAAGTAAGTATCATTATCGTGTGTACGTACATTCTATTAACCCAATTAATGAGATCAGTGTGAAGATAAATAATTATTTTACCTACACACAAATGCAGCTTTCATTGATACTAATTGTGATTGATCTCGCAATCTCATTTGATAATCTATGACTCGTTGAGAAAACCAATCGGATCTTTACCAAGAAATGATAGATATTATCCAAGGGTAACTTCGATCTCTAAATATTACTTTCAGCTCTTTAACTCTGTAATAGATATTTAATAATGATCGTTTATTGCTAGGGTTTGGGCTTGGTTCGTGCGTAAACACCGTCCCGCATTTAAAAGCGCCACTTTCAAAGCCTATCCTACATCGATGGATTCTACGACAGCCACAGGGCAAAAATTTATGCGGATACTATGTCTCAAGGAATTTCTAAATGTCTATAAAAAAAGATCAAATCTTGAGCACGCAAAAAAGTATGTAACGTGTATATATAATAAGTTCATTTCAATTATTTATTGCTATTTAATAAATCTTATACATATCTATAACTTTTTTCTTTAATGATTACTATAGGACACGTGGTTGAGGGAGAAGGTGTTGACTCAAGTCCGCCTAAAAGCAATTCAGGGGAGACACTCGCGGGATTTCTTAACGACCAAGTCCTAAATCCCGCCGGCGAGTACTTCTTCAACCCTCGACGAGCCACTCAAACCAAACCATGATGATCATTTGTATGATGCTTGAGTGGCGGAGAACAATTAAGTTGTAAATACTTTATCCGTGACGGAGACATATAAATTTTATATCATAGATCTATAGATATGTATAATATATAAATAGTATTATGTAATTTATTTATATGTAATGATCTAAATTATAAATTATAGGTGCGGCGTCTACATAAACAAGCAAATGAACAATACGCATTCAAAAATAATAATAATACAATTGTAAACCGTAAAGGGAAAACCAAAAGAAAAGAAAAGGAAAAAGAAAGGAAAAATAAAAAAAAAAAGAAAACTCTTTAGTCCCGGTTGGTAACACCAACCGACTAAAAAATGGCGCCTAGGTGGCGCACCACACACACCCTTTAGTCCCGGTTGATGTTACCAACCGGGACTAAAGGTGGATATTTAGTCCCGGGTCATGAACCGGGACTAAAGGTGGGACATTTAGTCCCGAAACTTTAGTCCCGGCTCCGCAGCCGGGACTAAAAGGCCCATCCGCACCGGGGACTAAAGGCTTGTTCTGTACTAGTGATACCTTTTCTAGCTAGTTACGTTGCGCGTACACAAGTCATTTTTTTTTACAACAGACGTACACATGTCATTGGACGGCCATGCACGGCACGCACACACGTCACCACTTTTTCCCCCAATTTTATAATGGGAATTATTTGGCAACTGTTCTCGTCAGCAGATACGTCGTAGCCCTCGTCCAAACATAACCCAACCTGCTGTGTGCCGAACTGCCCATGCGGCCATGCCTGTGTTTCGGTACATATATGGGAATGGATGGGAATATGGGATGATCAGTTTAATTTCCTACTACTAGTTGCTTCGGGGTTTCTTAAAAAAAAAACTAGTTGCTTCAGCTCCCTTTTAACAAAGGAAAAAAAGACAATTCTAAAGGATTAAAATTCTATAGAAAAAAAAATCCATTCGAAGCCCTTGAAGCAAAAGATTGGATTTCTATTTATTTCTTTGAAGTTTCTAAGAATTTGAGGGAAAAAGGGGAGTTCACGGTACATATATGGAACTCACGGAAAGTTTCTTCTTTCGTCGAATTCCTATGTTTTTTCGGTGCTCTATCCAAATGCTCAATCTTACAGTTTTCTATTTTTTTTTTCAATCTACAGGAATTTCTGCTTTGACAAAACAAAGAAGTAGGTTGTTAGTTCCTGGAAATATATCCTTGACCATGTAGCTTGTCAAACCAACTCTTCTCTCATCTCTCGCTTACACGGTACATTGTTGCGTGTAAATCCTTTTTTCCATGGTCGTGCAAATGCTCGATCAGCACAGCTGCATCTTTTTCTCAAACAGATCAAAAGATCTCTTTTTTGCACTAATTACATGTCCTAATGTTATGTATTATTTACGGGAGGGAGTATACGATAAGTTCAACAGAGCTACTTCATTATGTTCTTCTCTTACAAATCATGGCGATATATAAAAGGAAAATTGTGCTTTAGAACACAGTTAGAATGCGTAATATGCTATTGGATACTGTCATAAGTGAAATATATCCAGTATCATCATTACAAAATCGTGTCCATTTGTTTATACCCTTGTCTATTATTTTATTTATTTTTTAGATTCTAAGAGAGAGAAGGTGAGTGAAATATTGTTTATACCCTTGTCTAACCTCCGGTTTCTTCACATATATTTGCCGTAACACATAAAGCCATATATTTAGCATTACCGGCACGCGTGTCTCTCGCTCTCTGCCGGAGCCGGATCAGAGTACTAGCGCAAGCGCAACCACCATCCTTCACCTACCATCTGGGAATTGGCACTACCATGCGTTCCAAGTTTCCAGTGGCACGATACACTAGAGACTAGAGAGTGCTTCGGCAAGCATGCAATGTGGAGGAGAAAGGCAAAAGTTTTACTGAGTTTTTTTTCGAAAAAGGAAAGAAAAGGAGAAATGGTGTTTACTGCTGATCGTGTTTTGGAGAGCCATAGCCATCGTCAGGCGGCATGGTCAGTCGTAGCTCTCATTGTAACTGCTAGGAAACTGCAGTCCCAGAGAAGACAGACACAGTAAGCCCCACTACATATGTACCTGCTGGCCGACCGGGTGCCGAGTGGGTACTAATTTAATTACCTGGACGTCCAGAATTCGTCCAGGTCGTCATGCTGAATAATTCATATGTAGAAAACAGGTCCACGCACGATCGATCTTCATGCAAGCTAGCTAGCTCTTGCACGATCTACAAATGGGCAACGGCATATCATAAGTTGGTGAGACAGACAGAGAAAAGAGCCATGCATTTTCTCTCTGAAAACTTTTGGAAACCATGTATTTCAATCTCTGAAAATGTTTGGAAAATTGGCTTGCTAGCGGTCAATCAGTCATGACTCATGATCCATGCATGATGCGCACGAGGTGTCGGAATTGCAGGCATAGACAGCAGCTAGTGGCTACTTTATTTGCAAGTCCAAATTCTGTCCAGGAGATCTTCTGGACAGTGCGTGCCGGCCAGCAGGTGTGCTCCTAGGAACGTATCGATCGGTGCTGGAAATTATGAGGAGTCGCGCCGGTCGCCCATTTTCAGCTATGCATACCAGCATGGTCAAAAAAACCTAAAGGCAACAGAAAATATGCCATGCTTTCACCAGAATCCTGGCTGGCATCAGGCTAGAGGCTATACGTATCACATGCATCCATGCTGCTGAACAGCTGAAGTGCTGAGTGCGTGCTCAGAGCCTGAGAAGCTGAGACGCAGATACTTCGTTCTTCTTTCTGAAAACTTTTGGAAATAATGGAGAGTAGTTTCAGGGTCTTCGTGCCCGCTGCATGCCACCATACACTCGGCACAACCTCGTACGCAAGTATGTCGTCGGCGGCTCGGCGCCACGGCGAAGACCGAAGAAAGCTGCACGATGTTTTGTCTGTAAAATGAATAACATTTTGTGATAAATAAATTTGAATAAATATATTACGAGGGGTGTAACCTTTTTGGGCCCAAACCCGTTCATGGTCGAGCCCAACCCATCATCCCTTCTCTCATTTTCTTCTTTCTTTAGAAAAAAAAAAGGTGTCTTTTTACCTATCTATAAACTATGGGATATACACTATTGTCACAGTCCGATTTTCCTCCTCAAACTCTAAAATCAGGCAATTTATACTGAAAAGGAGTTAAGTAATGAAACGCACAAGATTTTGTAGCATGGACGATACATAAACGTTGAATTCCTTATCTTCCAATATAGAGGATGAAGTGCTGTCAACAAATGCAATTCTGATACTCACGAATCTGAGAGCTGCTGGTAGTGCAGGATTGTCTTCTTGACCCCCAAAAAAACATTCAGATTTTGTGCATTGTTTTTCCCTCTGTTTAGGTTTCCAGTCTCTGCTTTTGTCGGTGATGCACTAGTCCACAAATGCGTTGCCGTCGAAAGTAGCGAAGGGCAAATGGATTTATCCTCTTGTTTGAATTGGAAGATGAAACGGAGACTTCACATGCATCATGCATGGCCCATGAAAGCTACCACCATCTTTGCTTTAGTTCAGGCTGGTGTGGAGGAGACGTCAGAAACTAGCAGTGTCGATGCAGAACAAAAATTGGATGGAAGGGCTCAAGGAAATGGCGGACACAGGAGCTGAAGGAGTTTGTTCTGTTGTGGAAGGGCGTCCGGCCGGCGTACGGGACGTCAGGCTACCTGACAACAGGAACAGCATCACTTGGGATTTGGGAAGCTGACTGAAAAAATGATAAGGTATGGTCTCAGTACTCTGCAAGTACAGTACTGCCGCCTCCCGGCTCAGGTCGTTCGTTTGCCATTGGAAATCGATCTGAAAGATCAAGGCAGCAGGGAACAAGTTCAGATTCATTCCATCTATGGCTGACCCTGCGGCAACATGAGCGCGAGATGTAGATTGTAGATGATGAATGAAACCGCTCATTACCTCCGTCCCTGAAAGCTGCAATTCCTAAAATCCGTATCAGTCAAACTTTTTTAATTTTGACCAACTTTATAAGAAAAAATATCAATATCTATGACATAAAATGAATATCTTATAAAAATACATTATACGATAAATCTAATGGTACTAATTTGGTACCATATATCTTAATATTTTTTTAGAAATTTAGTTAAAATTTAAAAAGTTTGACCTAAGATAATTCTAGAAGTTACAGTACTCATGGGCAGAAAAAGTACATACTCCAGGGGGAGTCACATACATACATGGTCCGAAACGCCAGCAAGGCGAGTAGTATTTCAGGGAAACCTTTTGTTGTTGGCTTTGGCTCTATCTATTGCTGTTCCTTTCCATTTAAACCGGCTCTTGTAATTTTGTTGCTTCCTCTTAAGATGAAAGAACAGAGCAACTTGCCATTTGGCCTCAAAGGGGAAGGGAAAAAAAATGTATACTCTACATACTCATCTCTGTCTACACCTAACCTCTAGAACAACCCGTTACACATACACACCTAACAAGTATTTTTTTACCTAGTGGAGTATACATTAAAATTTTCTCTAATTAATCTTTACACTACTGAACAAACAATGAAGAAACCGACGTGAACAACGACACGAAACGAACCAAGATTATGTGCAACAACTGCTGTGTTTGTGTATAATAACTATCACTACCACTAGGCCCACCCACGCTGCGTACGTGTATCTTGCTATGCCGATGCGCGCTCCTCCTCCTGCTCCGGCGAAGCGCCGCCGCGTCGGCGTCAACGTCCTCCTCCCCCCGTGAAGAGGCTGAGCTGGGCCAGCTGACGGGAGTGGTTACCGATGATGGTGGCTGCGCGCTGGTCCTCGGGGAGTATGATCTCGTATCCGTCCCTGAGCGTGTCCATGCCGTCGTCGAGCAGCTGCCAGAAGGCGCCGCCGACGAGCGGCCCTCCCCCGGCGGCGGAGTCGTAGATGGAGTCGAGGACGAGGCGGAGGAAGTAGTCCCTCTGGGTGCGGTTGGCGCCGGCGACGCCCTCCCAGCGGAACTTGCCGTACTCGGTGACGAGCAGCGGCATGCCGAGGTAGAGCTCCGTGTCGCGCTCGTGGGAGCGCGTCCAGTTGCGGAAGAAGGCGAGCTGGTCGGCGGCGGCCTTGCCCCAGAGCCAGACGTCCGGGTAGAGGTGGATGGTGGCGAAGTCGACGCCCCGCGCGCGGTGCGTCTCCACGAAGTTGGTGCCGTAGTAGATGCCCCACGGGTTGAGGTCCTTGCTCTCGTGCGCGCCGTCGCCGTAGAAGCCCTCCAGCCCCGCCGTCACCAGGTGCCCGCCGTCGATGGACTTGACGAACGGCGCCATCTCCTCCACCCACGCCTGCATTGCACGCACGGTGCGCGTGGTCAAATTCAAATCCACGGCGAAACCTTGTCAAAAAAAAAAAAAAAAATCCACGGCGAAATGAATCTCTTCTTCGTGGCCGGTGGATCATGTGGCTCGTAGTCGTAGGTGATCGGTCGACAGGCAGCGTTAATTGCGGTGGCGGCCGGCCATGTCTCTGGGGGTGTTTTTTTTCTCTTCAAAATTTTTGATTTGATTTGTGGTTTTAAAAAAAATCATTTGATTTGATCAGGGTGCATGTGCGTGCGGGCAGAGCACGACTGGTGCTGAATAATTCAGCGTGGTGCACGAGCTCGCTGATTGGTAGTGGATGGATCATGAATGGATGGATGGATGGATGGAGGAAGGAGAGGGGTGGTGACCGTGAACGAACTCATATACTCACCTGCACCAAGGCGCCGGTGGGCTCGGCGTCGCAGCGTGGCTCGTTCATGAGCTCCCAGCCGAGGATGGTGGGGTCGTCCTTGTACGCCACGCCCGTGATGGTGTTCACGCGCGTCAGCACCGTCTGCAGGGCATGCATGCCAACAAAACAATCACAACAAGGAAGGAAAGCCTCGTCTTTTGCTTGTCTTTCTGGATCGAGATGCCATGGCATGGATGAAATGGAAACCACAGAAATGTTTGTTGCTGGCATGCATCGAGATAGACTAGGTAGCCGTCCCTTCAGCATATGCAGACACTGTGAACATACTCCCAGGGGCATCACGTACCTTGACGTGGTTCTTGTAGTAGTCCTTGACGACGGTGGTGTTGAAGAAGTCGTCGGCGGTGGTGAGGTTGTGGCCGGCGTCCCTGGCCCACTGCACGTACTGGCGCTTGCCGCCGAAGTCGGGGAAGTTGTTGGTGAGGCAGAGGAGGAGGTAGATGCCGTGCCGCCTCGCCTCGGCGACCACGAAGTCCAGCCCCTGCGGCAGGGAGGAGGAAATGAAGATTCTCTAGCAAAGATTCTTTAACAATAACAGCACCACCTCGGCACGCACGCCCACGCACGACAAGTAGGTCGTCGCGCTTGGGTTTGAATTTGAACGATGAGTTTTAGATAGAGAGATTGATGACCTGGAACATGGCCTCGTGGTAGACGCCCGGCGCCGCCTGCAGCGGCGTGTCCCCGCCGTCGCTGAAGGCCCAGGTGCGCGCGAGGTTGAGGCCGTGGTCGGCCACCTGGCGGAACGCCGCCACCACCTTGCCCCTCCGCGCCGGGTCCGACGCCACCAGCATCAGCCAGTAGGCGTTGAACCCGCTGAAGTAGATGGGCCGGCCTCCGTTTTTTTCGCCTCCGCGGCGCATGCATCGGCTTGTCCGTCGGGTGCAGTGCACGGCCGGCCGCGCCCGCGTATATTAATAGAGAGCTCCACCCCAGGGGACCGGGACCGGGAGGCACAGCGGATAGAGCCGCAATGCCTAGAACTAGAACTCTCGGCGCCACCAGCCCACCATTCGTACGTACGTGTACGACCTGCGCAGCTAGCTAGGCCTTTGGCCAGCAGCAGCGGCGACGGCGTCGTCGTCCTTGACGTGACGCCTCCACTTTTTTTGAGTACATACCATACCACAGTAACTGTGTACTGTAATGGCGCGTACGAGGAGGTCACCGAGCTCGATCCATCCATCGTTGTGTTGTGTGCGTCCATGTGTCGTGTGGTCTAGCCAATCCATCTTTGGAAGGGTCAGCCAAGAATGTCGTGCCGTGCCGTGTCGAACCCAGGCAGACGCAGCAAAGCTAGTAGTAAGATGGCTCGTCCCGTCACGAAACCGTACGTAAAGGCGGCCGACGGGAGGGAGGCGGCAGAGAGCAGGCCGCGCGCGCGACCTGGGAAGCCACGGGGAGATCGCGCGGGCGCGGGCGGCGGGAAGAGGCGACGCGCCGGGGTCCACGGGAAGAGGAACGGAGCGCCGCGAGCCCACACAACACTGACGGAGCGGGACGGAAAGTGGCAAGGCGTCCGCGTCGCGTTCCGGCGCGCGCGGGCGGTGGAATCTTTGGAGGCTGGAGGAGGAATCCGCGGGCCGGCACGGCACGACGCGCGCGCGCGATTCGATTGGGTTGGGGCACCCGGCACCGGCAGAATGAATGAAACGCGCGTCCGGGCTCGGTTGGACACGGCCTGCTTTGCCTAGGCCGGCAGCAAGGCCCCCTGGGGCCGGCGCGCGGCGACACATCGTATTTGCATTCGTACCGATGGGTGGCAGGGCTGACGCGCGCACGCCTCATGTCCCGGCTTCGACGGCCGCCGTGGCCTGGCCCGGATATGCCATATGCCGCCGGGCCACGTCACAGTGCCTCTGATGGGGAATTGCTGTTACTGCTAGTACCATTATTTATTCACCAGCTCTACTGTCAGCCCGATCGACACTGGACTTTTGCACCCGTTTTATTACTAACTGCTCATCAGTTTTTTTTCTTTTATCTTTTCCACGCCGACACTACACATCAGCGTGCGTGGTGTAGCAGTGTGGTACGTACGTGGCCCCAAACGTGGTGGCACGGCAGGCATGCCGTGGATCGGAGCCCGACGCTGACTCAATAAGCCACTCATTGAAATTCAGACAGGGAGCTTTCGCAGGTACAGTAGTATATACTTATTGCTACTACCAGATGATTCTCTATTTTTTTTTCTTTTTACCTGGTTCGCTCCTAAAACAAGCAAAACCCGATCCGACACGCAATTACAGTACAGTACTCCGTATCTCTACTAGTATAGTAGTATGTAGGTCACGTCTACGATGCCAATGTATATATTCTCTCGAAATCGACGGTGACGTAACTGGCCCACCCAACTGTAAATTTTTTTTCCTTACGCTACCTATCAACTTGGGCAATTGGGTAACTTCTGCATCTTGCTAACCCTTTCTTTAGAGGATGGTGCTTGCCATCAAATTTTAACTTTCTGACAGTGAAAGAACCGATGCCGACTGGTGTACTGTTTGGTTCATTAAAAAGCAGATTACATATAAGAAAAAACCAACAGGCTTACTTCGCACGGAGTAAGAAAAGGTCCAGAGTCGGCGGAAAGTTTACGGTGGCGGCACCGCGCGGTCCAAATCTCGTCGCTTTCGGCCTGCCGTCCGCAGAGCAAATATTTCCGAGCACAGCTCCGATCGACCCCGAAAGATGCTGGTAACTTCAATATTGGATTGAGCTCTCAGAACTTTATTATTAGCCTTTATTTACAAGGGAATAATGGCGTGTTATCAGGCTTCTCCAGAACTGCCCTCTCGACATTTCGTCAGGCCTCCGCATCATGCCATTTGTTTCTTAGACACATACACGCCACAAGGCAGTGGTAGACAATATGCATTGCAAGTGCAGCCGTGCGTGTTGCCATTTGCCACGGCGGCTAGCTAAAGCATTTCTTCACTTGGTCGTCGGAGCCAAGGATCGTGTCAACCTTGCACACAATTTAAGATGGAGTGTGTCTGATTGACGGACACACGACCGCGCCACTGCAGCTAGAGACATCGCCATCTCCCGTTACCTGGACTGTGGACAGACAGTTGGGCCTCTAGCATCTCAACAACACATGCACCGCCCACTTTGAGAGTTGAGACCCGTCTCGCTCACTCTCAACGACCCAGACATTTGTTTGCTTACTCTTTGCTGCTGCTTTCTCTTTTTTCGCTTCTGGATGGAAGATCTTGTCTGAAATCTGAATGGTGAACTGTCAATGAACGAATCGTCTGTCCACCGAGAGGTCTCGATGAAATGACCATGAATGAATCTTTTCGAAAAAGATCTCGTCTTTCAGGGACGGGACACATCGCAGTACTGGAATGGAGTATATTTTACGTACTTGATCGAGTGCAAGTTTAATGGAGGTCGCTGCTGGGTTTATTAGATTGGATTTGATCCGTCCATCTTGTCCGAGAGGATAGGAACACAACACCAAGGAATGAACCAGAGAGATCGAAGTGAGTGGGACGAGACCACAAGAGTTTCTCAAATCCGCTGACGAGAGCTATCTTTTCATCAGTAATCAGTCGGAGATAAGACTCAATAGACACAATGCAAGGAAATGGAATGGCGTGGTATCAGGCTTCTCCAGAACTGCCCTCTCAGCTTTTCTTGAGGCTTCCGCATGCCACGCACTTAATTTGTGCAGGGCAGCAAACAACACACACACGACACAGGCAATATATATGATATGAATTTGCCATGGCGACCAGGAGAGCACTTAGTCGAAGCCAAGGATCGTGTCAACCTTGCACTTGAGCCACAGTTCTTTTTTTTTTTTTTTTTTTTTTTGAAATAAAAAGGAGCATTGATGGGTCTATCTGGAACGCGACGAAGTTAAAATTTCTCAACAACGATAAGTCTCGAGGTAGCAACACCCTTTGAGTCAAGGGTAGCTGCATTGCGGCATTTCCACAAACACAAGTGTGCGCTGCCATGGATCGTGATCGTGATCGTGATCGTGATCGTGAGGGCGGAGAAGATAAGAATTAGCCAATTAGCCCCGCTACCGGCACTCGGCGAAGATGCGGCGTAGGTGGGACGCGAGGGCGCCGGACGAGTCGGTGTCCGCCTCCTGCGGAGCGCGTCATGCAGACTCTGCGCGCGGACGGAGAGGTCGTCGCGCTCGCGGCGGAGGTCGGCGGTGTCGTCGTCGAGGTCGCGGAGGCGGTGCTTCTGGCCCATGGACCGCAGGCTCATCATGAAGACGCCCGCCATCAGGAACAGCTGCACGAACCCGTCCTTGCGCTTCGCCGCGTTCGCCAGCAGCCCCGGCGGGCGCCGGCCCCCGAAGCCGCTGCCGCTCACGTCCGCCATCTCTGCCTGCCGCCGGCTGCTCACTGCTGCGGGGTTGGTTGGACTCTGGGCTTTGGGCTTTGGGTCACCTGGACAGACAGTTGAGCCCACTAGTCAGTGTCCCAACACATGCACCGGCCACGTTATCATCTTTTGGAAGAAGAGCTCTTCCAGGAATTGCAGAGATAAGAATAAGATAGCTGCTTACCAACAAACAATGCATAATGCAATCAAGGATGTGAGAGGACGTGATGGTGAAACCGATCGAGATGAAGAAAATTAACCAATGCGAGTTAATGCAGGTCGCTGTGCTTCTTGATCTTTATCCAATACAAGAGGAACACAACACCAAGGAATCTTAGAAATCAAACTGAATGAGAGTTTCATACCAATAACTCTTTGGCTAAAAATTCAGTGAAAGAAAATCGTTTTCATAATAATTGGCGTCAGGTGAGGCCTTTGTCGGATCTGAATCCGTCCAGATGCTGTAGGCCATCGTTTTTACAGCAGGAGTACGTCTCCAGCGATGAAAGAATGGATCATTGTTCAAGGGACAGGAGGGTTACGATCTAGATCTTCAGAGAATTCGTGCAACAATGACTCGGATCACCACGTGGCACGTGCCTTATCTACAATATAATTGCATTCCCTGTATATATCCCTTTCATGTTAGTAGGCAGACATTTACTGCTAAGAAAGATACAAGAAGGCAACATAATAACAAGTATGAGATTTTTTAATAGTAGTCACACTACTGATTGATGAAGAACAGGAAAATGACAGTAAAGAAATGAGTAATATAGACGGACGCTGTCAGGTGACGCTGTGAACAGGAGCCCAAAAACGACTACTTGAATACTTGATTTGTGGTGGTTCAAATATGAGGTCTCCTAGCAGACATTCTGCAGCATCACAATCACATCACATTCACGTTAGCGGGTTCCAGTTGTTATTATTCTATTCTACTCCTGTAGAAAGGCTCAGTGTATTCAGCATTGCAACATACGCTCATTGTATTACACCAGCTGTACAGTATAATGACCTTGTAATTAATACAGATATGCAGGTAGATCAGTGGCCGTGCTGTTTTATTGAGAGCATGAGCATCTCCAACAGTCTCGCTCTCTAAATCATCGTTTAGGTAGACATTTAAACAAAAATCTGTCTTGTCTTTCCACCTTCCAGCAGTTACTCTCTATAGCGAGAAACCAGAGGACAGCAATATTCAGAGGCCTAATTGAAGAAACTGTTGAAGTATTCCTGTCACCTAAATCTTTGTTCCTATCAATACAGAAGGATATAAAGCCTATTGGAGTTGCTGACACAGAGTATCACGAGAGAGGGAAGCAAATCCTCATCCTGGAGAGAGTAGCAGAAAATCTTCCTTTTTCATCATCTTCTTCTTCCAGTTTCAGCTCTCATCTACTCAAGATTCACATCAAAAGGTCTCATTCTATCGTATATAAACATATGATGTTCACCATAGAGTACAGACTGCGGGAGACGGGTAATATCAAAGCAGAGAAGCATCAGAACACAAGACTATTACAAAAACGTGACATGATCAAAGAGTGGCCATGTCTGCATCCTGCAGAACAAGGCTTTGAATGACTACAGAAGAGATCTGTTCGGCATATGGAGAAAAAAAAAAAGCAAGATTACAGGTGATCCTGAAGATATGAACAAACATTTGGACGATTCAGAATTCAAGCCCGTGCTCTCTAGCAGAATCAGCAAGAGCTCTTATGCGGCCATGGTAGAGGAAACCGCCTCGGTCAAAGACAACTTTGGTAATCCCTTTCTCCAAGCAGGACTTGGCAATCACTTCCCCAATCTTTTGTGCTATTTCCTGGAAGCCAATATCAAATTTCTGTCAGAAACAAATCATAGCCTATCTGCAAGAGCATGTCTCATCTTGTCATTTTGAATCAGGTATAACCAAAATTCAACACCAATGCAGTACCATTGGATATAAAGATCAACCGAGTCATAAAAATGATTGCACAACTTCAAACTGTTTTGTGTTTTTATATGCAGAATCATCTGAAGAAAACACAGTGTATTGCTCCCTGAGATTATCCAAGTTCCAGTAACCAGCCTATGTACAACAAGCCATTGTGATCTTACTAGAAAAACATGCTGTCCTCACTGATTTTTCAGAAAAGGCAGACTTGAACCTAGGACATGACTGCGTTGGCCATGGCTGGTTTTGTATATATAAGCAAATATTGAAGTGTCACAATGACTGATGAAATAGTGGATTTATCAAAGGCTGCATTGTCTGTTCACCTTATCTACTCAGGTGCCCTGTTTTACTTTTCACTGCAACCAGGGTTTGGCCAATGATCGGAGGCGTAAGACCACATCTATACTTGTGAAGAAATCAGGAATGCATGCATATTTGTAGTGATTACACAATCTAGTAGAAATAACCGGGCGTGTTTAAAGTAGGAGTATCTCAAACTATGTAATCTGAATTTTGAAATCCCAACGACAATTCAGTACCCAAACAGAGTATACATTTCATTGGGTTATAGATAATTAATTGCACATTGAAGTCCTTAGCCGTTACCAGATAATTTATCATATAGTTTTCAATGATGCTACAAGTGGAAAGATTATGCATTTTCACTACAGCAATCTATTATGGGAGAAGGAATGATTCAATAAAGGAACTAGCAAACTTCCTGTTAGTGATTTACTATCTTTGGAATGGTATTGACATTTCAACCAAGATCATAGTTTCTCAAGAAAAAATATAAGGAGCTGATAACTTACAATCGTTGGCCCAGCCGAGTATTCGAATTCTTTGGAGAGAGTTTTGTGCATGGTTGAAGCTGAAGCCAGAGTGCATTGCTTTGTGTCATCGATGACTTGAGCGTACAGATGCTTGTTTGAGCGGAAAACACTCAACCTCGGCCTCTCTGTGGTGCCACTTACCTGGAAAGGAGTATGTAAGACTGACAACATTTACTGCTAAGAAAGATACAAGAAGGCAACATAATAACAAGTATGAGATTTTTTAATAGTAGTCACACTACTGATTGATGAAGAACAGGAAAATGACAGTAAAGAAATGAGTAATATAGACGGACGCTGTCAGGTGACGCTGTGAACAGGAGCCCAAAAACGACTACTTGAATACTTGATTTGTGGTGGTTCAAATATGAGGTCTCCTAGCAGACATTCTGCAGCATCACAATCACATCACATTCACGTTAGCGGGTTCCAGTTGTTATTATTCTATTCTACTCCTGTAGAAAGGCTCAGTGTATTCAGCATTGCAACATACGCTCATTGTATTACACCAGCTGTACAGTATAATGACCTTGTAATTAATACAGATATGCAGGTAGATCAGTGGCCGTGCTGTTTTATTGAGAGCATGAGCATCTCCAACAGTCTCGCTCTCTAAATCATCGTTTAGGTAGACATTTAAACAAAAATCTGTCTCGTCTTTCCACCTTCCAGCAGTTACTCTCTATAGCGAGAAACCAGAGGACAGCAATATTCAGAGGCCTAATTGAAGAAACTGTTGAAGTATTCCTGTCACCTAAATCTTTGTTCCTATCAATACAGAAGGATATAAAGCCTATTGGAGTTGCTGACACAGAGTATCACGAGAGGGAAGCAAATCCTCATCCTGGAGAGAGTAGCAGAAAATCTTCCTTTTTCATCATCTTCTTCTTCCAGTTTCAGCTCTCATCTACTCAAGATTCACATCAAAAGGTCTCATTCTATCGTATATAAACATATGATGTTCACCATAGAGTACAGACTGCGGGAGACGGGTAATATCAAAGCAGAGAAGCATCAGAACACAAGACTATTACAAAAAAACGTGACATGATCAAAGAGTGGCCATGTCTGCATCCTGCAGAACAAGGCTTTGAATGACTACAGAAGAGATCTGTTCGGCATATGGAGAAAAAAAAGGGCAAGATTACAGGTGATCCTGAAGATATGAACAAACATTTGGGCGATTCAGAATTCAAGCCCGTGCTCTCTAGCAGAATCAGCAAGAGCTCTTATGCGGCCATGGTAGAGAAACCGCCTCGGTCAAAGACAACTTTGGTAATCCCTTTCTCCAAGCAGGACTTGGCAATCACTTCCCAATCTTTTGTGCTATTTCCTGGAAGCCAATATCAAATTTCTGTCAGAAACAAATCATAGCCTATCTGCAAGAGCATGTCTCATCTTGTCATTTTGAATCAGGTATAACCAAAATTCAACACCAATGCAGTACCATTGGATATAAAGATCAACCGAGTCATAAAAATGATTGCACAACTTCAAACTGTTTTGTGTTTTTATATGCAGAATCATCTGAAGAAAAAACACAGTGTATTGCTCCCTGAGATTATCCAAGTTCCAGTAACCAGCCTATGTACAACAAGCCATTGTGATCTTACTAGAAAAACATGCTGTCCTCACTGATTTTTCAGAAAAGGCAGACTTGAACCTAGGACATGACTGCGTTGGCCATGGCTGGTTTTGTATATATAAGCAAATATTGAAGTGTCACAATGACTGATGAAATAGTGGATTTATCAAAGGCTGCATTGTCTGTTCACCTTATCTACTCAGGTGCCCTGTTTTACTTTTCACTGCAACCAGGGTTTGGCCAATGATCGGAGGCGTAAGACCACATCTATACTTGTGAAGAAATCAGGAATGCATGCATATTTGTAGTGATTACACAATCTAGTAGAAATAACCGGCGTGTTTAAAGTAGGAGTATCTCAAACTATGTAATCTGAATTTTGAAATCCCAACGACAATTCAGTACCCAAACAGAGTATACATTTCATTGGGTTATAGATAATTAATTGCACATTGAAGTCCTTAGCCGTTACCAGATAATTTATCATATAGTTTTCAATGATGCTACAAGTGGAAAGATTATGCATTTTCACTACAGCAATCTATTATGGGAGAAGGAATGATTCAATAAAGGAACTAGCAAACTTCCTGTTAGTGATTTACTATCTTTGGAATGGTATTGACATTTCAACCAAGATCATAGTTTCTCAAGAAAAATATAAGGAGCTGATAACTTACAATCGTTGGCCCAGCCGAGTATTCGAATTCTTTGGAGAGAGTTTTGTGCATGGTTGAAGCTGAAGCCAGAGTGCATTGCTTTGTGTCATCGATGACTTGAGCGTACAGATGCTTGTTTGAGCGGAAAACACTCAACCTCGGCCTCTCTGTGGTGCCACTTACCTGGAAAGGAGTATGTAAGACTGACAACTGCGATAAAACTCGTGAAACTAGCAGGAAGTGGCAGTAAAACCCGTAGTTACATTCAACGTGTGAATTCTATAGGTATATCTGATAGATTCTTAGGCTACCACTCCAGTAGAAGCATTTCGTCGAACAGGACGGAGGCACGGCATTGGCCCCCACCCACCACTCACGCAATCGAATGCAGAGTGAAAATGTCCTCTCTAGAATTCATGCACATTGATCGATGTACGCACTCGTACGAAGGAAGGAGGAGAAAGAGAAAGATTCTAACATGGTTCTCGCTTAGATTTCTACCTTCTTGCGGAGGCGGACATGGCGAGCGATGCGGTCATCCTGGGGCGTGGACACCTTGACCTTGGCGACGACGGACAGCGCCGCGCGACGGGCCGGCGCGGGGACGGAAGGCAAGGGGGTGAGGAGGTTGCCGGACACGGACGCCGCGAAGGAGTGGGCGCCGGCGAGCGCCGGCGAGGAGAGCATGGCTGGCTTTGCGCCGCTGCTCTTCACTTCGCTCTCTGTCTCCCGCACAACGGCATCTCCGTTATGACCTTATCCTATCCGCTGTACTACTCGTTTAAAAGCTTGACCAAATTACAAGAAGAACCCTACTGTTTTTATTATTTCAGAACACAACAAAATCCAGAAAAAATAGAAAGAAAGGGAAAATGATGCATTTTGCATAACTTGATTTCATTACAATAGCACTGAAATTGTCATGAAAAGCAACTCTGTATCGCAATGTAGAAACCAAACAAAATTATTAGAATTTTAAACGATTGTACTCCTATATACGGTACAGTGTACCACTAGAATTAATTAATATCAGCAAAATCAGGCATAGGCCTAGGAAAATTTGGCCAGCCTTTGGCAAACCGAACAGCAACTGACGAAGCTCCCATTGTCGAAAGAGTACAAGAATTAAAAGTGGCATTACAGTTTCTTTTAAAGAGGGCAATGTATCGTAAAATGAAGGGAATGCAAACTTCTGATATATTGGTACAGTTAGAGTACTGTCACTTTATGCTGTGGTACAATCATGGTACATAGAGAATGGTGCGTCAAGAATGCGAATATCTGCAGAATTACTGCATACAGAGTGCTTGTTCAGCAACTTCAGCTCACACTGCTCTAACTGATACAGTTCCATTAATATTTGGAACTAATATAAGAGTGAAATCTCTTCATCAATAATGAAGCTAGGGTGCACCTTTTGCATCCACTATCCAAACTCAAACTATTAGTAGTAGGTGGTCCACTCTCATGGTATTACAGGATGGATAACCCACAGGGTCACGCATTCAAGCAACCACCGCAGTTTCGACAGTAGTGGAAGCAAGAAGAACATCAGACTCAGACCTATCCTGACCATCCCATATCTCCGGTAAAGCTTCCTTCATGTTATGAATGCTCTCCAAAGCATGGTCAGCCCCTGGAACAAGTGTCTGTCTGCCAATCTGCAAAATTCAGAAAGTTTTCTGTTCAGGTTTTCCCTTTGAACATGAAATGACGGTTGGTGTGGAATTTAGACCATGTACGGTGTCTTACAATCACAGTATGGAAGCCTGCAGCCTTTCCTGAGGCTATGTTCCGAGTGCTGTCGTCAAAAAATATCTGAAAAAATAGATTATTGGAATGTAACATTTCTAGTGCGGCATTCCTTTTTTTTTTAAACACAACGGCATTCCTTCTTGTTAGAAGAACATGATCATGTTTCAGAGACGAGAGAATCCTTACTGTTTTCTTGGGATCAACATTTGCAATCCGAATTACAGCTTCCATGGCTTCAATGGAGGGCTTGCAGAGGATAGGCGATATGGGTCTGAACCCATCTGATTCATTCAGATCAACCAAGTTGGGAGATGATTCATCTGGGAACAGCATGCTATTCTGGAACACGTTCAGGCCATTGCAAGGATTCAGTGTCTCAAAGCAAATCACACCATCGAAGCAACCCTGTAAACCCAGTCTGCGCAGAGCTTCCTCCGCATGAGCTTTGTCAGAATTTGTGAATACCTGCAGTAACCAAATGTAGGTTGATAAAAATGCTCTCCGTGACCATTTTCCAAACATATCATTTCAGAATACAGCAAGAAAACAGAAAAAACTGGTTGCTTTTCATACTATTTTTCTCTGTGGAATTGAAAGTAGGAGGGTCCTCAAAACAGGGTCAGGCCTCAGATTGTGATATGGCAAGGTACCATGAACAGTTGTATGAAACTCATCATTATCAAATTCATAGCCTAATGCCTGCAGAGAATAACAATCCCACGATTAGAAAACAGAAGAAAATATAGGACAAATCATTGTAAAGATTCAACTAGTGACTTGTGGAACATGAGTTGTACCTTAAGGCCAGCCATTGTGGTGCCATATTCCTTGTACAGGTCCAGGCACATATCTGCAATATGGCTTTCTTCAATATGCAGATGGTCCCGCATGTAATCTGGTGGCCAAATTTCAAAGTTGCAGTCTCTTTAACATTTGCAGACAATAAACGCCTCATAAAAGATGAAGCTGTGGAAAATGATTAGTATCATTACTAACCTTGTATGTTTTTGCGACAAGCCAGATTGATGCCAGCGCTGAAGGGATACAAAGTGTCATCAAGATCTGAAAATGAAATAGGAAAACATCATTATTTGCTTGTACCACAAGATGAAGAAATAAACACAGCACAATTTCTCTGGATTTTTTTAAAAAACAGGGAACACACCAAACAGCAAGCACTCGTACTTCGGTCTTTCAAGAATAGACTCCATCCTCAACAGTCAAAAGCTGCAAAAAGTTTTCCCAAATTAATTGAGATCAGTTTTCAGAATAGCTATTGTTTGAGAACTGAAAAATATATAAAAGCTCTGCAAGTTTTGGATGTAACTCCATCAAATAACTCCTGAGTTAATATTTCTCTGGATGAAACTCCTATGCGTTTATTTGAGCAAACAGGGTTTAATAAATATACCGTAACTGCTGTTATAGGTATTAAACACATCCACTAACTCCACCGCAGTTTCACAAATTTTCACCTATAAAAGTCAGCTGTTCCTCCTAATCCTAGACCAGCAACCCATTCCAATCCACTACCTGCTTACACAACAAACGACCATCACCAAACCGTGAAGAAATGGCCAAGCTCGCCAGCCTCACAACCCTTCTCCTTGTTGCCATGGCCATGACCGTGGCTATCTCGTCAGTGCACGGTGCCCGCACTCTTGAGAGAGTGGATCAAGCGACCATCCTGGAGCCTTCGACGGTGGCGAAGCCCCCCTCGTCCACGTCGGTGGAGGTTGAGGCCCTGTTCCCTTTCGATGACCTGTTTGAAGAAGCGGCAGATGGCCCAATCGCAGCCGGGTTCCGTGCAACCGATTGCACTCGCAAGACACCGGCGTTCGGGCCCTAAGCAACACGGCTCATCACAGTTGGGTTGTCAAGTGTAGTGAGCACCGGCATCTAGCATTACTAAGTTTGCGCCAACCATGTAAACAGTCTTCATCAAGTAACGAAAAGCATGAATAATGGGATGTGATGCTGCTAAATTTACTTGTCGTGGATAGAAGAATGAGAATTACAATAGTATGAATCATTTGAGAAAGGACAGCGCTGGTTTTGCAACCACTTTCTAGATGCACTGGTTTTACATGGTCTGACATGCTTCCTAGATGAAATTTGAAGCTACTTTTTCCCCTTGGACACGAAGGAGACTTGTTTTATTGCATATGCGGGTCTGTTTTAAATGCTGATTCCACAGCTTCGGTTACTTTTATACTTTTATTTTGTAGTTACTTCTCAAAACTTATGCTAGGAGTTGATGAAGTACTGCTCAGTTCACTATCACAATTCGCAAAAGAATGTCCTACTCTAGCAGCAGGAATAAGGTACAAGGCATTTCACAAGAACTGTACAAGGATAGAGTAACAGAGGAAAACAGAATTGCAGAAAAAGAAGGTTACCTTCAAACTGCAAGGACTTGAAGTTGGAAGGCTTCTGAATCTCCGATGAATGGTGTTGGAGCTGGTGCTTCTGGTGTTGTACTTATAGCAGCTCAAAGCTCTCACTCCACACGCAGAACAGTTATGCTGTAGATTGCTTGATGGCATATTGGCATGATATTCAGCATTTGAACGCTCCAGAAGCCAATTTGCCTGTAGCTTTCCATCAACGCAAGGATGCCTCTTTCCTTTCACAGAAGAAAAGCAGGGGCGGTGTTCAACTTTTGAAGGCCCGCATATCCTCATCAAGTCAGAACTGCATGGCAGATGCCTACAAAAGTGTCATGAGAATATATTGTAACTAGAAAGGACAAAAGAATATTACAAGCATATTCTTGAAAAATCCAAGACTTTGGCATAGTGGTTGAGAAATAGGTCCACTTGGAAGTACTTGATGCCATTCGTACTCTGTTGTTTATCCAGCAGCCTCTGTTGAATTCATAGAGAATAGGAGAGAACACGAATAATAAAATGTATGGCAAATCAGACACTTCCATATCTCCAAGTTAGCACATACGTCATCTGGCATAGTTTGTGTGGTCCAATGGTTACTCAGTTGGAATAACCAAATGCAGAGGAATGTTCCAGTATTCTGGTACAAAGGGTACTTTTCAAATCCTTGAATATAATGAAAAAAAAAAAACCATACAATGGAGTAATTACACGATCCATACAATGCAATCACATAAAATCAAGGAGACTTCTGCAAGTTTGTCCTTTCAGCATGGACTTAAACAACACCGTCTCGATAACTCAGGACATTGCCAAAAGGTATGAACCTTGAAGACCAGCAAAGGAACAATCAACCGGTGTAGCAGTAATCAACATTAGATGATGACCACAAACTGGAGTAGTTGATTAACTACGTTACAATAGAAATGGAAAGTTTACAATAGTAGCATTACATTAACATATTATAAGTGAGCATCCTTTCATGTAGCTGCAGCTACAGCTTCGATCAATCTTCTCAAAAACAAGAGCAGCTACAGATTCAGATAAAAGAGAGGGCATAAGGCATTGCATGAAATCCTGATTGTCTACCCAGCATAAATGGCTTTGAGCTACGATATCTGAAATCAGAGCTTGAACTCTTGCATACTTGGGAAGATGACCTGACCTTCAGACTTTGTCCTGGAGAACCTAGTATGCATTTGGGTTCCTGTTATCAGTTGAATATGAATGAATCAGAAATGGAACAGTGTGGCATCATTTATTGGTTTTTAGAACTTTAAACAAATCCCTGTCTAAAAAAAAAATCAACGAGTAAGAGAAAGGACACAATCGGTATTGCAATAGGTCAACCAGTCCATACCACACAAAGTGCTCACCCAGTAGCATGGAATATGAGATGGAACAAGGAAGAGATGAGAGAGATGCGTGTTTGACTAGAGATACTCAATCGAAATGTTAACTTTCTGTAAATTCAAATTTTAGTTCAAAAACAATATTGAAGATACTCAATCAATGCAAATCCGTGACTAAGATGAAACACAAGCAAAGGATGAAGACAAATCATGCAAAACAACTGTACAAAAAAAAAAGTTTCAAACAATAGATTTTTAAATCTGCACCTTCTCAGTATGAGATCCTGGTAAGCTAGCAACTGGTGTTAAATGCTTCAATCTGGCACAAACAAAAAAGATAGCATTTTATATGTGTATGGATGACTCTCCAATCTTCATGAGATAACATGGAGACTGCAAACTCACCTACTTGGGGAATACCTATCCCTTGCAGCCTTTATCTTTTCTACTGCCTAATGAAAGAAGGCACAGATTATTCAACCATTTGGTCTTAAGATAGTTCAAAAAGAATTTGGGAGTGAAATAAAATAAATAGCACATGCCTTTGTTACCCTGTCAGGACTGAAACTGTTTTCTGTTGACAAGAAATCCATAAGGCCCTGAACACAGAAAGCAAAGCATGCTTAGCTTGTGAAATAATAGGAGTCGTGTACTATGATCTATCAATGAAAACCTCTGAGTCTGGTGAGGTCCACATGAAATCTGGAATTCCTGCACAAACATTAGGCTCCTTAAACAAGGTCCGAACTTCCTGGTAAGGCCAGTCTTCTGGAACACTGAATCTACATATCCAAAAAGGAACATGCACAGTAAGACTGGCATTTCAAGATCACTCAGAGAATAACATGGTAATCAAGAAAACCATGCCAGTAGAACCAACTCCTGAGTACAACCTACTTCCCACATGCAGATTTTATTTCTTAGGTACAAACAGTGTAACAAAGAAGCTACAGAAATATAAAGTGTTAATGACTGAGCTTTTAATTAATTAATTAATCCTGGATAATAATTTTAAAAGTTGTACTCCAGGCAGTCATCAAGGACTGGTCAGACTGAAATGCAAACAGTTGTCAGACACAGATAAAATCTGCAACTACTTGACAGCATAGCAGCTTTTGCTGTTATAAACTGCACATTTTAGTAGATACATTTTGTGGCATGACCACATGTTGAAGTGATGCCCCCTAGCAGAAGCACATAGCATAAACAGCCTGGTGGCGCAGCAAAAAGGGGCAGTAGCAGAGTGCAGGATAGCAACAGAAGCTGTGCAGGAGCAGGACAGAGTGGTGGTATAGTCAGAGGCATCAGGAGACATGTTAGTGGTGTAAAACCCTTGGTGTGCAGTGTATAACATATAACAGCATAATAAAAAAAACAATTCGAATAAGTTGCAGCCCTGTTAACACTCACAAGGCACACATTATCCAATGCTATTCATGTTAAGCGCATCATTATCACCATTGAAAAGGCATTTGCCATTCCACTGCATACATTGTCATTTCATGGAGTTCAAGAAATGTGTACTTTTCTGGCAAAGTGGCAGTGCAACTCACTGGAGAGGATTTGAGTTAAATGTGACTGAATGTATGAGACAATGACTATCTCATCCAAACATACCTCGTCTTTTTCAGATTTCGCAGAACTTCTTCTAAGCAACCATGCTGACGAATGAGTTTCAAGGCTCTTTGTCCCCCGATACCTATGAACAGAAGAATATGACAGTTACAAGAAAATTTAAATGCATTATAGATTACAGTGTGATGATGAATGCTATTAGTTTGAAGATTGTTCAGATGGTACATAACATACGGAACCAAACTATCAGCCTAAAGCAAAGGTACTATAAAACAAACTTGGAGCTTGAAGTGACATTGATTCAGGATTTAGTCAACAGATGGAAATTACAGAAAATATAATTGAGCCAAAAACCTAAAGACTGGGGCATTTGGCTTCCACATTTTATTGTTGCTAAATTTGGGGCAGCATATTGTTTTTGTCTCAAACATACAAGAGAGCTGTGTGCGTAACATTTGATTATATTTAGAAAGGTCTGAAATACAGGGGAAGATATCCCCAACAACACTCGCACGCACACAAACACCCACAGTTCTCTAGAAGATCAGAACAAGACTGAAAAATAAAGACTGCAGCATTTATTGTAAAGCCCCATGAAACGAGCAGATGAACTAGAAGAACTAATCAAGGGAACCACAATCGTTTAACCGAAGCTATTTACTGAATCATATGATGAGTTTAATCTAATGAAAATACCTTTAATATTCTCACAGTAATCACATCCACTAAGGATACACAAGTCAATGAACTGATCCATTGTGAGTCCAAGTTCTTCCAAAACCTGAAAAATCATAAAGAATCACTAAGATATTAAAGGATAAAAGTAAAAGAAGATAAAGAAAATACGTGAAGATACCTTTGACACATCAAATTCTGTAACAGGAGATTTCTTATAACCAAGGTCAGTTAAGTGACGAAGAAACCTTCGGGCACCAAAAGTCAGTGAATCCATGTCCTCTGAAGCTACAGCATAAACCTAGCATTCATAACTCAGAATGAAAATAAAATAAAAGGCTGGGATGCTAAGATACAGGATTCCACAGAGCTATTAACTTGGTATACCTGGTGATTTTCACAAAGTGCTGCACACTGTGCTTCAGCTTCACCTGGTGCCTGTGCAAGTAATCAGGAAACTTAATTACGTATTACCTTTTTTTTCTCGACACGTAGGAGAGCTATGTGTCATTCTATAAGAAGGTTGAAGTGGTCTAATTACATGCCGGTTCCATGCACTTATTACCTATGATGCTATAACAGTACGAGTTCACAAAGACCAGGTACCATACTTGCATTGCTGCTATCAAATCAGAGTACAGAATGTGGTCCAGACAGAAGAATCACATCTGGACCCGATCAAAAAATCAAATTGTGTTCTCTCCATAGTGATAACACCCATATCATCTGTGGCCAGCTATTGGTTGCCAAAGTTTATATATCAACGTGTGCACTGTGTAGCAATGGTCTATTTGTACTAGTTAAAGCCCAATCTTAACAGCAAATACTCCCTCCGTCCCAAGATATAAGGCGCGATTTGACTCGGTGTGGTCTTCAAAATCATACTTTGACCGTTAATTTATATTATTATATATAATTTATGACAACAATAAAAGTATCATTAGAAAGTATTTTTGAAGACAAATCTAATGCTATTACTATTGTACTATAAAAATTTATATTATTAGGCTAATTATTGGGTCAAAGATAACAAAGTTTGAATTTTGAAGTACGTGCGCGCCTTATATCCTAGGACGGAGGGAGTAAGTTTAAATCAATACCAAAAAGACATCTTATTTCAATTAAGCCATCTTCTTAATCCCCCCCATCAGCAAGAGACTTCACTAAGCTTACCTAAAAAGTTTCTAGCCCTAAGCTCATGAACCTAGAGGGCTGACTCATGAGCTCAACTTGAAATGAAGGAATATAGTCCCTCTGGCCATGTATCTATGGTGTTTAAATTTGTATACAAATATAAGCATTCCTAATACCCCACCTCTGTCACAGGCTCAAAACCGCCCTCATTAAATTATCTCCCAAGCCTCAAGAGCTTAGTGAGGAGCATCAAAGTTTCTCCCATCATGCTTAGTCTGTGCTAAAAATCTCAGGAATGCTAATACACATAAGGGAATAGCTTAAACTTGTCTGAGAAGCCATACAAATATGACTTAACTAAATGCTTAAAGCATCCCAAGCATGCATTATGCAAGTTAGACTAGTGCAAAACCGTTCTTTAAGTTCAAAAGATTATCAAAATTCTACCAACCCTCATGGCACTGGCAGAAGACATTAATAAAGGGTAGCTGATATGTATAGAAAAGCAAAGAAAAACAAACTTAACTGATAGCTGGACAAAAGCAGTAATGATACCTCAACTACAGGGACACCCATCAATCTTAACAGCCTCTTGCAGTCATCATTGTGCTTTCTTGTAACCTGGAAGGGAAGGTAGAATACATGCTCAGAATGACCCCACAAGTTAACAAAAAATAGTACTAACACTCTCAAACTATTTAGAAGGCTTAAACCAATTTGCTAAAGAGACTCAAAATTACATATTTCATGCGAGACTAGAAGGCTGCTTCATCTGATATAAGTTCAAGGATTCTTGATTATTTCTTCAAAGAGTAGGATCATTACCTTAACAGTCCTTTTACTAAATTTTTCAACTGCATCCTCATCCCCAATCTGTAGTGCAATTGCCATTTTAGAAATCCAGCAAAAAACATGAAAAAGGTAAGACGGCCAGTAAGGAAACTATATAATTACATTGAGGAGCAACTGACCTCCAATGCTCTGTTAAGATCTTTGGTAGCATCATCCCTCATCAAGGACCTAAATAATAGCAAACATTGGAAATAAGTGTTTTGGGATTTAATAGTGAAACAAAGAAATAATTTGACGCATACCTTTTCGCAAGCTCCTTTTTTTTCATTTCAGGTGGCTCACCGTCAAAAACAAATCTAGCATAAAACCTCAGCACAGTCAGCAAAAGTAAGCTAACTGCAAATAGTTGACAAGGACCACAGGGATGCAAGAAGCTTACACGGGCTTTATCCCTGCTTCTAGCATTCTTACCGTCCGGTTCAACATACCCTGCAGATGACTACACAGTTCACAGAGATGGAAAGTTAAAAAAGCTGGAATGACAATGATCAGACCAAAGGCAGGGCAAGTGTTATTTCTTGCCTTGTGACTTCACCAGCCTCATTGGTCAGAAGCTCTGATCCTTTCCTTCCAACCACAATCTGCAGAAATTGACAACACATTTGATATGAATCAAATGAAAAGAAACCCGCTGTGGTACTATGACCCAAATACAATATATACAAATGCCTGCAGATAGTAATAACATGACACTTTGAGAGAACAAAAATTGAGCTGCAGTTCTGAAAAATGAAATTCTGCCCATAACATTAACCTCTGAAACTTTTTCCCCCCTGCAACAGTGCCAAAACACGAATTTCATTCGGAGAAAAGAAATCAAGAACCGTTACTTAGAAGTGGTGAGCCTAGACTTACCCACGTCGGACCTGGCAAGACATGAATCTCCAAACTGATTGTGCTACCCACAACAGCAACATGCAGAAATCACACAAGCTATCGCACCAAATTTGAAACCAGGAACACTCCCAAGGACTCATCACCACAGCATCGGTGAAATCCAACCCAACCGCAATACAATCCGCAGCACGCAATGTACCTAGATGCAACGACAACTCACGAGGAAATGGCCGCAGGAAACGGAGGGGCCGAACATACAGAGGGCGGAGGGGGCGGGCTGGTGCGAGGACTCACGAGGAACTGGTAGATGCTGAGGCTGGCGTCGACGGCGATGACGCGGCCGCGGTAGTCCTCCACCCGCCGCTGCACCGCGGCTCTCGGTGCGTGCTCCGCCAGCAGCTTCGTCAAGCCCTAGAGCGTGCCACGAGCACAGAGGCCGTTTGCCGTTACATCGACAGCCCAAGGGCAAAATTGCAGCGGTGAACCAGCAAACCGCTGGAGGAGAGTACCTTGATTCCCATGGCGAGTCGGCTTCGTCGGCAAGGACGGCAAACCAATACGCGGATGCGCCGCCGCCTCCCCGCGAAAGCTCGCCGTTGTGCTTTCCCGCCTCGGGACAGTAGCCGCAAACGGGGTGTGGAATGGGAGTGGATAAAATCAGCGGGCTTGGGCTTGGGCTGTGCTGCAGTAGCTTTTCTTGGGCTAAAAAACTTTAAAAATACCAATCCAGTACGCCTAAACTACAATTTTTTTCATGACGTAGCGTAAGGCCTCTTTTTTATTAACGAATTACGCTGACAGTAATATCTCACAATAAATATATCGTTGAATTCTGAAATATTCACTTTCTAGAGAAGTGGAAGTGTGGAACATAGGACCTACCTGTAGACTTAGGTCAATTTCAATAGAGGTTTCATGGAGTTTCATGGGTATTAAATACGCTGATATGACACAGTATTTATTAAGAGAGAGACTGTGAAATTTTCGTAGGAGTAGAGATAGTTTCATCGAGATAAAATTCTTTTTTATTATTTTTAAAATCTAAGTGCATATGAAACTGTACTATGAAACCCTCACTGAGACTAGCCTAACACATGTAAACACATGTACTCCTGCATACCATGCGTGTATAGGGATTATTGCTTCCTCACTATCTTTTTTATAAAAAAGAGAAAAAAAACGAGCCGGTTCCATGCAACCATATATACATTATATAGGTGAGTATTATCATGACCCAATATATAAAGATGTTAAGGTTGTGAGAAAGCAGCAATGGCAAGACATGAAGAGAAAAAACAAAAAAAAAAATTGTCACACATGATACGTGTTTGGGACTGCTTTGCTCTACGTTTTTTTGACCAAACAGTATGAGCTCGATGCACGCAGCTCTTAAAAAAGGTAGAGTTCTGAGAACACTTAAAGGAGTGTTGTACAAATTTTAGTGTTTTTGAGGTTGGTCTATGATCGAGTTTGTAGAGCAAAATTCATGAAGCAGTCCCAAACATAAAACAACCGAAACTCCGTTTAAATCATTAACTAATAAACGAGTTTAATATCTTACCTATCTTTCATCCAGCTAAAAAATTAAAAATCCATGTATGCCTCTCCTTCTAATTTGTACCGCTCGACATGCTCGTTCCATCGCTTTTGAGTGTGATCACGTCGGATCGCATGCTGTCACTTTTTATGTATTCCTTTCCCATGGAAATTGGAGACCTGCTCTACGGTCACAAAGGAAGCATATGCAATCATTGCCGACGACACAGAATAAAGCATATGAACGGTATTGCATTCCTATAGTGCATGGCGTTACCAAATTGTCAATTGGCCCAATAAATCGGATGCTTACTATCTACGTACTTTATTTATAACTCAGTTAAAAAATTAGGGAATACAGTGTTGTGGAACTTTTCTTTTCTAAACAAATCTACTTCTATAGTTCTATTGCGTCCAAACAATCGACTTCAACGCCTAAAAGCTTAAAGTAATGATACAAACATTTTTTTTTATCTTTATCTAGGAAGAGCTTTGGTTAGAAATCGAGCCTTTGTTCTGCTAAAAAAAAATAAGCCTTTGATGCTTATTAAGTAGTACTCTTTGCTTTATTATATTCCCTCCATTATAAATTATAAGTCACTTTGATTTTTTATATCTATTTCGCTATGTATATTTACATATAATAATATATTTAGATATATAGCAAAATGAATAAACCAAAAATATCAAAGCAATTTATAATTTAGAACAGAGGGAGTAGAATAGATAGATAGATAGGAGGGAGAATACAAGAGTTTTTTCGCGTGCTAATAAGTACAATATACTTTAAAAATGTCTCGTTTAGACGGACTTTGACAGGTAAGGAACTCACGCAGTGGCTTAATTTGGCATGAACACAAGAACCAACCCGGAAATTAATTTTTCTTATGAAATACTATATAATGAAAGCTATACATAAATAAAAATGTCCTCACGGGCACGGTTCATTCAAAAGAAACCAAGAGCACCGAGAACACAAAAGATGTGTAATCAGCACGACCCCCTCCCGGATTTTGTAACCGCTTTGATGTCTCGCGATTCCTTCGAGCTCGAGTCTATTAATGAAAGGCCATGAGAGCCAGCTTAAGATAAAAAAAAAAAAAAAAAAAAAAACAGTGGACTGGTGCATGCGGCAGCTTCTTTGCATGCATGATGCGGTGCCAAGTCAGTCGTCAAGCACTTTAATTAATTATAATTATTAATAATTAGAAAACAGCCAATGACCATAGTCGTCCGCATCAGTCTATGGCTCCAATCAGCGTTCAGTCGCCCTGCAACCAATCCAAGATGTGAAGATGAGAAATTCAAAAAAAAAATGTGAAGATGAGAAGAAACATGGCCGGCGTGGGGTGAGGCGGTGAGGGTCCCGATTCGCCGCCTGCGCGGCTGCGCCGCAGCGGAGACAGCTCCGCCTGCGGCTGCGACTGCGACGGCAGGGGCCACGAGCGCCCCGGGCCCGGACGCGGTCCAGGGTCCACCCCGCGTTGCGTCACCTGGGCCCCGGCGGCTGGAGTGGCGCCCACCGCTCTTGCCCTTTCCGCTTTCCCCGTCCACACAAAGGTCGCGGCGCGGGCCCACCTCTCTCGGACCCACGTGTCGGTGTCTCGGCACCCCACGTATTTATATACGCCAAGCGCGAGAGAGACACGCATCTCTCTTCCTTCTCCCGTTCTCCTCCGTCTCAGAGACAAGCGGCGTCCGCATCTGCCCCTCGGAAGCTGTTGCGGGAAACTCTTTCCGCTCCCGCCATCGCCATGGAGGAGGCTAAGGGTAGGTCTGGTTGGTACTCTATCGCATGCTTGCTACTGCTAGTAATATATGTTAAGGTCTGCGATTGCGGTGTTCTTGGGTTCGTGTGCTAAGGCAGAAATTCGGGATCCAGGAAGTGTGGAGATCTTGGGGGGTTCGTCGCTGCTGCTCCCGGTCTTAGTAGCTGAGTGGTGGGAGATTTTTTTGGTCTTCGGTATAAGGAGACGGCGGATTCCAGGTTTCTGTTCCACTGCTTATCGTGATTTAACTAGGAACTGGCAAAATTGGCGGTGGTGTTTGATGCGTGGTGGGCGGCGGCAGTTTTGACTGAAGATGCACTTCGCAGCGAGAGAATGAGAATGGGAGGTGTAGACTTTGAGTGTAACAGCTGTAGTAGTGGGATTTGAGCCATTCTGTTTTTGCCTTCTAGTCAGGTCAATACTCTGTTGTGTGCGTCGGTGTCTTAATTCTGCTTTTACTGTCTGCCAGCCAATACATATTCTGTTCGTCGGTGTCTCGATTCTGCTTTTACTGCCAGCCAATGCATATTCGGACTGGAAAAGTCGAAAATTGCCTCCTTTCAACTTACTAGGGGCAGCAAAGGAGCTTGGTCTTGTAATTTCCTTGTAGAATACTCCCTCCGTCCCATGGAGGATGTCGCCCGGAAAGCGTGTTTGTGAGGGGGGCACGGTTTTCCAACGACAAAGTCCATGGGATAGAGGGAGTAACTATATATACTCGTTCCAAATAATGAATTGTGGCGCTAGTAATGTTGTGTACTTTTCTTTTGCATGGGACTATCTGTATGAAAACTTGTATGCGCCATTGAGCAGCTAGGCTACTAGGGAGTACCTTCTCTGGTACAACCAATCAAATATACAATCTACATGGTACCTGTACTGTTACAGTGTCCATCTGCTGGCAATCCAGTTTTGCTGCCAATTTGCTTTCCTGCTGCAGAATAGTTGAATATAACTGGAATTCTGTGCTAAAATAATTTGTGTAATATAACTGGAATTCATGCCCTCGATCGCCTTTCCTCCAAAAGCATCTTGCCTGCTAATGTAATAATATGGTTGCAATATTTCATCATTCTTGTATAGTTCCTTTTTGGGTCTGGATTTGCTAAATCTTAGTTAACTTAGATGGCTCATATGGTGGTATGTTATCTTTCCCTCTGTTGTAGTTGTGGAGTCCAAGGACGGGACGATCTCAGTTGCTTCCGCATTTGCTGGTCATCAGGAAGGTGACACTGTTGTTTCCTCGTCCACTAGACTCTCTTGCCCCCGTTTCATTGCATGACATTCAAGATTCAACTAATACAATCTATGCATTCCTGTATACACTGTTATTCCTTACTGTGAAAAAAAGACTTGCTTATTGGAGCTTTGTTTTATCAAACAGCTGTACAAGACAGGGACCACAAATTTTTATCTAAGGCAGTTGAGGAAGCATACCGGGGAGTTGATTGCGGTGATGGAGGACCATTTGGTGCAGTTGTTGTCCATAATGATGAAGTAATAGTTAGTTGCCATAACATGGTTTTGAAGAACACCGATCCAACTGCGCACGCTGAAGTAACTGCGATAAGAGAGGTAGGATGCTCTGTTGACTGGCGCTCTAACTCGCACCGCAACATCTTATTATGTGGACCTTGGGCCTTGACCATCCAGTTGGTTACTCCTTCCATGTTTTGGTGTTAGTACCACATTCAGCTTGGAAATAGTCAAATGTCGCATTCATCTTCTACAGATGTGGAATGACTCATTCCATCTAAATGCATATGTTCAATTTGCAATGTTCAATGCCAGTCTTAAGATGATTATTATCTGCAGCTGAAGTCAGTTAAAACAAACCAATCAATAGCTGTCTAAAATTATCTATATTCCTTTGAGGATTTAAAACTGATGGTTGGTCGTTAATATTTCATAACTACTTTTATTTTTCTCATTAACAGTAGATTGTATGGAAATAGATGCTTTCAAGATCACTGAACAAAAAAAATTGTACCTTGTATGGTCTGCCTGACTTTTGGGACTACAATCCTGAAATATTTTTCATTCACAGTGTTCACTGCATTCTACATTAGTTTTCCTTCCATTATTAAGACAAGACTCTCTCTTATAATCAATGTCTCTTTTGTACACTAGGCTTGCAAAAAGCTTGGGAAAATTGAGCTGTCAGATTGTGAAATTTATGCATCCTGTGAGCCATGCCCAATGTGTTTTGGTGCTGTTCATCTATCCCGGATTAAGGTTGATTTCTTAACTTAAATATTCTTCAGGTGATAGAATATATGGAGTACGTTACTGATAGCAATCTTGTATAATGCTGTACTGCAGAGGCTGGTGTATGGAGCCAAGGCAGAAGCTGCAATTGCCATTGGATTTGACGATTTCATTGCTGATGCTCTCAGAGGAACTGGGTTCTATCAGAAGGCCCACATGGAGATAAAGCAGGCAGATGGAAATGGAGCCATTATTGCTGAACAAGTATTTGAGAAGACTAAAGAGAAGTTCCAAATGTATTGATCCATGGAAATACTTGGTGGGATGATTTAACATTGTGATAGCCCTCTGATTCTCAAAAAGAATAACGCAACCTCTGGTATTATGTGATCTATGATGGGCCACAAACTGTCAATTTGAACACTCTTTATTTATCATTGAGCTTCCATGTCTGAAAACAAGAATTCTGTCACTCCTTGTCCTTCAATGAGCAGTTGATTCTTAATCTACCTGATAGTAGTCTTCCACACCATGTACCACTTGAATTTAGAGATCCTGAACTTCCGATTGCATCAAGGGTACTCGGGGGGCGAGGGATCAATGCAATTGGCAATTCTCAGATTTTATTGAAGCGCGGAGGCTAATGACTCACGTATAAATTAAGGACTAAATTGCATCCACTGCACAACTTGAATGGTTGTGTCAATTTGGTCCAACAAGTTGAAAAAATATGTAAATAGATACATGATCTTTCCCATGCGTGCATCTCCAGACTCCGGTCTAATATACATCACGCTGTGTATTTTTGCCTCCATGGCAGATAGCACGCGGTTGTATGCATGTTAGAAGATGAATAATTTCTTGTAACATTTAATAAAAAGAAAACCTATGCTCAAAACCATGAATTATGCAGATTACTTTCACATATCAAAAATGGGAACAAAACAGGCAAGATACACCAACAGTCATCTCAACAGCTATATACATGAAGCAAGCGGCACTCTAAGCACAAATAATTGCAAGAATCAGATATACATGCCTAATAGGGCTCATTCTATGAAAGCAAGCCCCTTTGCAGCAATAACAAGCACAGCTCTACCTACACTAAAATGAAGCCAACTCCAGTAAAGGATTTAGCAACCGGCTGGTGCTTGATTTATGTCTTGGTTGCTGCGCACGCATTGCTGAAGAACTGCTTCCATCGTAGCAAATGGATGTCTGTCTACAATTGCTTTTGAGCTGTTCGCATGATTCTGGGATCACTGAGTTCGAATATCCTTCAATAAGTGAACAATTCCATGGATGTGCAGATTGTACACTGAGGGAAACATTGGACAGACAAATGTTGCTGAAATTGTCCCCCTGAATGCCTTCCAATATACCAGCAATGCCAATGTTAACGCCAACAACATCCTTGATTGTAATATTGCTTATGACAGGGAGAGCAGTCCTGTCATATTTCTCATCAGGGTGTTGACCATAGTTTCCAGTGATCCTGATGGCCATCGAAACATTGTCCATGCTCACATCTGCTATGTACACATTTTTCACGCATACCCTCCGCGCCCTGGGGCTGTCTTGATTCTGATCCCGTGAAGGGAGTTGACAATGCGGAGGCCCACTGCCCGGACTTCTGATATGCCACCTGACATCTCACTTCCAAAGGCAATCCCTGCACCACCCCTCGTCTCCCCTGTGATGTCGCTTATGCTGATATTGGAGCTTGGTTGAGCAAATGAAATGCCATACTCATCCCAGCCACTTTTAATGACAATAACATCGTCACCATTTCTTACATAGCAATGATTGATGCACACATTCGTGGAAGAGTCTGCATGGGTTTGCAGTTATATTAGTGCCACAGATGTGAATATGATTGATGGCTATGCAGATCCAACATAAGTAAAAAAACAAGCATATTTTTGCATGAATTGCATGAACCTCTTAACTAGCGGTGTATCATAGATTTGGAGGACTGGGGTAAGGTCGCATCTCAAGCAAAGACCAGTCACATCTTATGATAGTTTGTGCCTATGTTATTTACTATTTTTAGCACTACATAACATCAATCTGAAGCCGTTTCACAAAAGAATTGCTTGCACATATTCAGAGATCTCAGCCATTTAAATCAAAATAAATGAATTTTGAATGGACAAAGAAGGAAAAAAATCTTGGAGAGACAACATGCCAAATGACATTTCAAAAGTTCCCTACTGCAGGACCAAATGGGGGGGAAGGAGAAAACATGTAATAAATTATAAAAAGCTTAGACATATCGAATAGTTACAAGTGTCATCATATTACCTGGATTAACACCGCCTGTGTTTGGTGAATTCAAAGGCGCTAGGATTGTGACATGCTGGACAAGCACTTGGCTGTTAATGTAGCAAAAGCACTCCAGATAACATATTTGTATTGCGAATGAATTTTTACGTTTGAACAGAAAGCAAGTGGCTATCTAGAAAACCAACCTGCAGTATACAGGGTGGATATTCCAAAATGGCGAGTTCTTGAAGGTTAGATTAGATATGACAACATTGGTAGAATACATCAACTCAACAAGATGTGGTCTAGTATAATTCAATGTGTGGTTGCGGAACCAGCCCCACCAAACAGCTCCTTGACCATCAATGGAACCATTAGCACCTGCCCAAGACCAGCAACATTTACAATACTGAGGATCTATCTAACTAAATGATATTTGAAGAAGAGGGGGAGATGCAACTATAGTATTTACTGACCAGTTATAATTACATCCGTCAGATTTATTCCAAAAATCAGACTCTTATGTCTTTTTCCAGGAAGCTCTCTACCACGACCATAGGATGGAAGAGGATCGATAACTGGCCAATCAGATGAATCCTGCACGATGCACTCAGGGCATTACAGAGGATATAATCAGAAATAAAGTTGGTATTCAACGCAGAAAAAACAAAAGGTTTTAAAACTTTTAAGGAAAGTGGCTTTTTAGTATTTATTAGTAATATAATAAACATAACATATGCAGTTGGGTTTCAGCAACATAAGTTTGCCTTGTTCATGCACATAACGTAACAAACATAAGATCCAAAGAATATAATGGGGTAAAAATTATCTTTGTGCAAACTCTGCAAATCATCTTACCGAGATCCAATTATTACTGCATCCTTGTCTAGTGATAAAGTGAGATGGCTGATAAGATCAAAACTCCCTGTCAGCCACCTTCCTGCAGGCACGAAAAGCTGTGCGCCACCCTTGTCTGCAAATGAATTGAGATAGAAGATTGCATTCTGGAATGCCTTTGTATTGAGGGTCACGCCATCCCCAACGGCACCAAATTCAGTTATTGTAACACTGTGAGGCCGATATACATTTGGTGGCATGTCCTTGCAGTATATGCCGGATACAGTGGACCATTGGGTTTCAACCATGGTTGTGAAAACCAAAAGGACTTGAAACAACTGGCAGAAATTCCAAAGGAATAAAAAAAGGAGAGATTTCAGTAACAATCACGTATATATGTGGTAATATTCTGCATCACCAACAAAACATGTAGCATAAAGAAATTTTCATCCGTGGACACAGAACAATAAAATTGGATCAAATTATCCATCTGAAAACGAAGTTTCACTTAATTCTTAATCAGTATGGTTTTATAGCAACACTCCACAAGAAGGTGAATAGGGCCAGCAGCTCATTTGGTTCTCTCGTTTTAGCTATCTTGAAAGTTGTTTTTACTGAATTGTGGATCAAGGTGACACTAGGCACCTCCACTAATAAGGACGTTATATCAAGTATTTGGAACACGAACCGATTTTCTAAATAAAAAAAATCCAATCAACTGACAGGGAAAAACAAGACAGTGGTGGACATAAGCCAGGACTCTAGATGTCGTGCTGGGCATAAATAACGCGACCTATAGTTTCAAAAAAAAAAAACGCGACCTTCTGACGACAGATCACGCGGCAATGCCACGAAACAGCAAACGCCACGCAGGAATGCAGGATCGATCTAGGACAGCACCAGCCCGTGAGGCCATTCGCCAATCTCCTCGTACCAACGGCGGTATTCAGATGGAGCAGAAAGGGCCATGGGTCGTCGGGCTCTCCTCACCGGAAGTCCGGAACCCCGTGACGGGCAACGGCACGGTCCATCGTCGCTTGGCCCTCCCGCGATCCCGGGCGGGAGACGAGGAGCGCGGGCACGGGAGGAGGGCAGTAGGGAAGGGGGCACTCACAGATGCAGATCTCTTCATCTTCCCCGGCGAGATCTCCGCGTCCGTGCGCTGCTCCTCCTCACAGCCGCCGCCGACGCCAAACCCTGTTAGCTAGCGGTGGAGACAAGAGACCGGGCGCGCCGCGCCTTCAATGCGGCACGCCGCCGTGGCTGGACCAGCCTGCAGCGACAAGGACCCAGGCCCATCATCAATCAAAAGGGAAAGAGGAGGAGCGGCGCTGTTACAAACTGTGACGAACAGTGGGCGCGAGGGCAGGGACGGGAGGAGCAGGAGCGAGAGGCACACACACCAACCACGTCGGTCGGTCGGTCGGTCGGTCGATCGCCGCCGGGGCCGGATCAGCGGCGGGCGCGGCGTTCTGTGTTCCTTATCGTCTCGTCTCCTCTCCTCTCCACTCCTGCTCGCGCGGCGCGGTGGAGAGGGAGAGGGCCGGACGGGGAGCAGGTGGCTGGCTGGCTGGCGAGCCGCTGGGACTGGGAGGAAGGGAGTGACTGGAGAGTGAGAGGAGGCAGTGGGAGCAGAGCGCAGTGCGGGGGAAAAGGGGGCAGGGACCCAATCATGCCACGCTGTGCAGTGGTGCAGCGCAGAGGCGGCGTGGGTGGCTGACCGCGCTGGGGCCCCGGTGCGCCCCCTCCCTCCCGGTCCTGTCCTCCTGCCACTGACTGCTGCTGCTGCAGTCCTGCACGGTGGTTGGCTGCCGCCGTGAATGTGTGATGGTGGTGGGGTGGCGCTCTAGCCGACGAGGACGAGGAGGACCGGAGGAGCTGAGCAGGGCGGGCCTCCCGGGTCAAAGCAGCAGAGCAGAGCGCCGAGGGAAGCCGAGGTCCGAGCCGAGCAGGGGAACCAACCAGCCAAGGAGGGAGGGACCGGCAGACACACACGGACACGGGTGTGGTGTGCTGTGCCTGACTGACTGACTGACTGCCTGCGCTCCTCACAAGTCACAACGGCCGGCGCCAACTACTCACTCCTCTCCTTAACAATTTAAAGAAAAGATGACCACTAGATTAATCGTAATACTATATATTTTATCAAAAATATGTTTTGAAGATGCAAATATTTACATAAATTTTTGTAAATCTGATTATATTTGAATTTTTTGAAAGGTGATTTGGATTTATTTGGCTTCCAGAGAAGCTGAAGGTATGATTGGTTGATTGTATATATTGTCGATATATTCGCAAGATTTATGGTACTACTTTGTAGGCTTGGTTCGCGGGATGCAAAGAGCCTAGCTAATGTTGTTATTACTACGATTAGTACATATCAACTGACACTAGTATATTTTAATGAAGATTACATATGATAAAATGAAATAAGAGCTAAACAAAAATTATGGACACAACCTTACAAAAAAATTTTATTGAAGAGCATATATTCTCGGTTAGGAGTAGACTAGGGGCAACCATGATATATTATTATTAATCTGGATCCTATATTGGACTTGTACGTGAACTTTCTACGAGTACATTTTTTAAGAACAGAATACTGCAGGGCCCAGTCTGCTGATACTCAGGCGCAACTCGTGACCGACCGAGGAATCTTCTGTTTGGATTCCAACAGCAGGAGCGTCCAAAAACGGTCGGCCTCCAGTAGCACGCAGAAGCAGAATACTACGTGGACGGCCGCCGGCTTCTGCTGTTCGCTTCTCGTCTCGTCTCGTCTCGTCTCCAGTCTCTTCTGCTGATAAAGACTTTGAAGGAGATTCTGCTACTGATAAAAGTGGTGATCTACTAGTAATCAGCAACGCCTAACAACGCTTGATCAGAAATACGTATATGTCCAGGGCAAATAAAAAAGGCTTGTGTTTGTTGTTATTGGTGCTGTCCTTGGCTACCCGTGCTGTTTCTTGTTAACTCCTCTGCTTCGCTGTTAATCTTTTCCTCTCAGACCTCAGCTGGTGGCGATCAGCGTGCCAATCATTCAGGTCAGTGTCTGCTCAGTGTCTCGGCTTCTGCGTGCACGCCTTCTCTGATCTCAGGGTAGAGGGCATGACATTTTTGCAAATGAACATTCTCAGATCCCTGGTAGGATTACTAGACACCACTAGTTTAAGATGGCCAGGCGTGATCTCTCTGGCCTGGAGGCCCTGTAAGAATGTTCAGAGAAGCATGGATAGAAACAGCCAGCAGCAGATACCTCCAGACCACGCGGCCTGCAATTACAGAATACTATTCAAACTGACTGCTCCTTCATTCAGGAAAGAAAAATACAGGGAAATCAAACGACGTTTTTGTCTTCGTGTGTTTGTATGGGCATGCAAGCAGATGCCAGTCACTCTCTCGAATTTGGCTGCGATGCGATGCGATGCGATGCGATGAGATGAGATGCGACAGGGTAGAAGAAGAACAGTAGTACTACTGTAGTACGACCTCTCACATGCACGCACACACCAGAAACAAGAGCGAAAGTTTCATGGGTCTCGCCACCTTCTTGGCTTGCATTCTATTCAACCCGTGCTGTCATCAGTCCGGCGCCAGTGTCGTCCTCGTCTCGTCTCGCACACCAAACTGCAAAGGCAAACGAAAACAGATGCCGCCATGCCGGCCGGCCTCTGCCGTCTGGTCCTCCTCCGATCCCTCCGTCCAATTCCCAAAAACAATATGCAAGCAAGTCGCTGTCTTTCTGTCAGGCAGGCTCCAAAAGGCGCTCTCATTTCTATCTCATCTGGGTTAGTTATTAGCCAAACGGCCAAACCAAATGGCAAGCAAACGCAAATGCCATGCCTGCATCAGCATCAGGCCAAAGGCGCTGAAACTTTTGCCATTGGAGGCAGGCGGCGGCACCACCACCACCACCGGCCGCCGGCCGGCCGGCCGGCCAGCCAGCAGCATATGGCCCCGGGGAGAGCGCACGCGTGTGTTCGTGCGAGGCAGAAGAAACATGCAGCATGCAGAACCAGCCTTGCCGGCTAATCAGGCATTCAGGCTGCCCGTCAGTACAGCAGCCAGCCAGCAGCGCATGGCCATTATGGTGACCACCGCCTGAGGCCTGACCTGACCGGGAGGGAGGAGGGGTCGGTCCTTTTAATTTGTTTCCGTGCGCATGCAAAGCACCGCTGGTAATCAATCGGCATTAACGCATGCAGCAACCAATTAGTACTAAGGTGGTGATGACACTTTTGTCAATCAATGATGGAGATCAACAGGTAGTTGTTCGATGGGTAGGGAGATCTGCAAACTTTTATGATGCAGCTACCAGAACAGTTATTATTAGTGGTGTTGTGGTTAATAAACTAAACAACATGGATGGTGATCATTGTGTGGCATCTTCTAGAAGAAGTTCGAGAGATTAGGAGGAGGACGAGGGGAAGGGCGATGACCTGAAAGTGATTGTGATAGATGGGGGAAACAAATGTCTCCAGTCTCGTCTGTCGTCTCTCATGGATGCATAAGCAGCTAGCTGTGGCTGGCCCTTGGCCATGTTTTACGGTCTCGATTCAGATCTTGATTGTTGTTGAACACACACAGAGAGAGAGAGAGAGAGAGAGAGTGAGTGTGAGAGAGAGACCGCTCGTCAGGTTTTGGATTACGAATGTGTTATATCTGTAGACATGTGTGTCTGTGGACAGACAGCAAGCGACACTGAAACACACAACTGCTGTGTTTTCCGTTCGTTGTGATGGCGAGGAGGGTGTGCGTGTGTGCTTATATTTTATATAGCAAGCGAGCGAGGTGTTTAGATTTCAGGCGAGCATACAAATGGTATGCAACGGTTTCCTTCAGATTCAGATGCTGAAAAAAAATTCTGAATAAAAAAAAGATTGAGATCCTGAAAGAATCCGATGCTGACTGACTGACTGAAAGGAATACCTGCGTATGAGGAGCATCTGTTTCGTGTACGGAAGATATGTGCCGCCATGATTTCTTCGTTGCTTCTGCTCCTGCTCTGGCTTCTTCTGTGCCACAGCTGCAGCCCGAGCGGAACATCTGATTGTTCATGCATGCTCCTAAGTTTTTTTTTTTTGTTGTTGTTTTTTATAACAACGCATGTTCCTAGTACGTTCGATCGGTCTTGAGTGATTTGGATTCCCTTCTGCATGCACACTGTCGTCACAGTTGTGGTCACCTTTTGAATTTTTGATGCTAGGAGCTACTAGTATGCATGTCCTAATCCTTCCTACTGTTGTAGGATGACATCAGGGGCAACTGCAAGGGGCATGTGTTCCGCAGCAGCTGCATGTACCTGTTCATTCAGCGAGACGATAGATACCGGACTATTTTCGTTCCAAATCCTAAGTTGTTAGATATATCTACACGTGATGTACATTCTAGATAAGTAACAAAAACTCTTTTTTTATTAGATGTCTCGAAGAGACGATAAGTAACAAAAAAAAAAATACTGTGATAAGACAACTTACAGGTTAGAATAGAAAGAGTAAATAGCATGGGGCCATGGCCCAGTCAGCTCGACTGTTTTCTGTTTCAGAAGAGAAGGTGCAATAAAACTGGTCTACTAGAGCCTAGTTGTGCTGATCGATCAGATCTGCATTCTATTACGGCTGCTACATAGGAGTATGCAAAACCCGGAGCTGCCATGCATTTGGAAGGACACGACGACACAACACATGTGAAGAGTTACTGAAACGTTGTACTGGGAACTGCTTGCGTGTGCCGCGAGAAAATGGAAAACATGTACTCGGCCTGCAGATCACCGCATTCGCTATGCATGCCGTGCGTGGTGCTGTGTCCGGACTCCGGCCAGCTGCTGTCACTGTACCCTTGGCACATGGCCGGTGCCCATCAACCCGGTAACGCTCTCTCTCTCTCTCTCTCTCTCTCTCTCTCTCTCTCTCCGGACCGCTCGACCTGATGAAATGGCTGGAACCGGAATCATACAGTGTCATGACATCCAACGACGATTCTGATTGGATTGAAGGCATTTTATATTAGAGTGTCGCTTTCTGCTATAAGTTCGGCTCTTCTTATCGGTCAACAGTGTTTTTTTAAAAAAAATCAAAATAAACCGTTTTAGCTTCGGGTTCGCTTATAAGCACAAGCGAATATTAAGTCTGGTTTGAATCAAACTTCTTTAATTTGTAATGAAGTTGATATAAAATATTATTAATATTTATAACTCCATATAAATATAATATAATATATATATATCTTATAATTAAGCTAACGATTCTGTATAAAAAAATGCTGGTACTGTTTTATATAATTGGTTAAACATAAGAATGCCTAACTTCTTAAAAAAGTGATAATTATATAACTTTTATATGGCGGAAGTACAAAATACCTTGCCAACTCAATCTCATGCCCACGAATATATAATGTGTACGTCAAAAAATCTATGGTTCGTCACGCACTCCCCTACACATGTTTGGTTGAACATTCAGGTAAGGTTGCCACAGTTTCCTACAACACGAAACCGGCCATAAAGTGTGGCGTCCAAAAACTACACCACTGCCACAAGCTACCGCATGTTAGGTGTGGTTTTGTGTGAGATCCAAACAACCCCTTAGACTCGTGCCCACTCAGGTCATGGGTGCCCAATGGATTAGTCCATCCATACCCACAACAGTAAGCACACTGGCGTCAACACCAGCAGGCAGTAGGTACATAGTATATACTACATATTCATAATTGTCATATACTTATGTATGCATACTCATAATTAATGCAATGAAAAATAACGTAAATGAGATATCACTTTTCACCGACCATACAACAGCAGAAAAAAATGAAGAAAGAGAAAAACAAAGATCTTTTTAATAAAGTTGTGTGTGTTTTAAAAACGAAAGGAAAAGGAAACAAAATAAAACCATAATAATAAACAAAAAACAAAAAGAACGGAGATGGGGGGATGGGAGGCCAGCAGCCCAGCCGTTGGGCTATGGCCCAACAGGCCTGCCAGCGCCACCCCTTTCCTAAAAAAAGTCGTTTTTCTTTTCTTTAGTTGGAGAAACTTTAAAAAAAATCCACCAAATTTTTTTAGAAAATCATAAAATGTCAAATTAGTTTTGTTGGGTTTCTAAAATTGTGCTCTACACATATGTGATAGGGCGTAGGTTGTGCTTTATCCGTAAGTGTAATTATTGTCGTGCTTGCATATAGTTCCACGGTAACGAGAACGTGTCTGAGGCAGACCCGGAATACGAGGAGGTTGTCAAGGACGAGAAGGAGGTCTTCATCGACAATTAGGGTGTTTGACTAGTCATATAAGTCAGCTGATAAGACAAGCCGACTAGTTTGTTGTGAGATAAAAATATTATTCAAACGGCTGATAAGCCGGATGATAAGATAAGTACATATGGTAAATTTTAGTGTTATTGAAGCCATTCACTAACTTCCCTGTAAACCCTGTTTAGGCTAAGGTAATCCTCGGTGCATAACTCATATTTTTGAAATATTCGTGTTAAATGATGTGTGGATTAAGTTGTAACATGATTATATCTTGTGAGATCAAATAGTAAACTGTAAATGGATCTAGTCAGATCTGACTGGCACATGTAAGTTGTAAATGAAACAGGCTCACGAAGACAAGAACGATGTTGACAAAGTGAGGAAAGCTGGAGCGACGACAGTGAATGAATGACTCATCATTTCCCTTGGCGATGCATGAACTGGGTGATGAGTTGGACAAGCGTTAGTATACTGATCAGACAAATATTTATATAATAAAAAAAAGAATACTTCGTAAACACACAAGTTGAGATGGCCGAGTTGGTCTAAGGCGCCAGATTAAGGTTCTGGTCCGAAAGGGCGTGGGTTCAAATCCCACTCTCAACATAATTTTTATCTTTTTTATTTGTTTTCTAAGCTACTCTGGCTCTTGTGCTGTTTTTTGTTTTCTAAGCTACTCTTGCTCTTGTGCTGTTTGTAGGTTCTTTAAGCAACTCTTGTTCTTGTGCTGTTTGTAGAAAATTGTGTGGGTTAAAATCCCACTCTCAACATTATTGTTTTCATTTTTTATCCTTTCTTTTCCAAGCTACTCTTGTTGTTGTGCTGTATGTAGAAAATTGCGTGGGTTCAAATCCCACTCTCAGCATTATTGTTTTCTTTTTTCCCTCAGTTTTAACCTACTCTTGTGCTTGTATTGTTTGTATAAAATTGTTAATCATATCTAATGGGTCAAACCGCCAGCCAAGTTACGAAGTAACAGAAAGCATATTATTCTCTCTGTCTCTGAAAAGGGTGATATTTAGAGTTGTCTTAAGTTTTTTTTTTTTGAACTTAGACCGAATTTTTAGAAAAAAAATATTAAAATTTATGTTATTAAGTTAGTATCATTAGATTTACCGTAGAATATATTTTCATAATATACTCATTTTTTGTTATAGATGTTGTTACTCTTTTCTATAAAATTAGTTAAATTTATTTTTTTTAACTAGCATGAATTCTAAGAATAATTTCTTTCAGAGACGTCGGTAAAAATTAGATGTGCCCTCTGATTAGCCCCTTTTACGGTCATGATTTGGCTCTTCTAATTTTTCAGAAGCCGATTAGAGAGCCGATTCCGCTAGAAGCAGAATCATAGCCAGCTTCAACTTCTGCTTCGGCAAATATATACACGGCTTCTTCCAGCTTCTCCCAACTCCAAACCAAAAAAAAAAGAGAGAACACCTCCCTCCTCCCGTCTTCCCCCCCCGACCCCAACCCCGACCCTGCCCTCCGGCGCCGACGCGGCGACGCCGCCCGCGCCCACGCCCCCCACCTTCCCTTCCTCTCCCTATCTTCCCCACCTCTCCATCTGCCTCTCCCGTCGGCGCGGCGTGCCGGCGGTGGGCGCGAGGCGGCGGCGGATGCGAGGCGACGGTGTCCCCTGCAGCCAATGCGCCGGCGGCGGGGCTCCGTGGCCCCCTCCCTCTCCCCATCCTCCGTGCTTGCTCTGTGCAGCAGCCTGCTGTGCAAGACCGAGCACCCAAACCCTAGGTCACGTGGCGACGGCAACGGACGCGACCGAGGCGCGGCGGCTGCGACTGAGGTCACACTCCTCCTCCTCCCCACGCCGTCCTCTTCCTCCTCCCACGCGTCATGGCGTGTAGGACGGGCTGGCGCCGCAGGGGTACCGTCAGGCCACCGCACGAGGCGCTGGCGGCGCATCACGGTCCCTCGGGCTTCGCCTCCCTCCCTCTCTCCATGCGCTGGCCACGAGCAACCCTCAGGTACGCCTACCCCTTTTCTTCCTTGCCTACTGCACGAAATCAGTCATCCAAACCTTAGTCCAATAATTCATTTGTATTCTGATCTGATCGAATTACAATCTATTGTGCCTGCTAATTTCGTTTTTCTAAAAAAACCATGGAACAAAGAGAATGCTAGAGAGAATTGAAAATATGGTATACAACTGCCATCATAGTAATTCGAAACCTAATTCTTTTTTATGATTCATGTCAAAACCCGATGGCATGGGTCTATGAAAAGTTTCTTGGATACCCATTCTTTTTTTTATTTGAGCAACTCCCATAAGATTAGTCTTTTTTTGGTTAGCTCAATGCCTTCAGCAATCAATCGTTAAGTATGATCATGACAAATGAGGAGTCTGCTAGAGCCTTTCTCATCCAATTGCATTGTCAGGGAATTAATATGCGTTGATCTGTAAAAATTTTCATGTTAACTGTTGTACTGTGTGTCTATGCAGAATACAGGATTCGCTGGAACCTAATAGTATATTATAAGGAACTTTACGGAGCTGCATCGACGCTACAGTGTGGCTGGTTCAGTTTCTCAGATAGGCAGCCATGGTTGCAGGTTTCAATGATTGTTCAGTAGTCTTGCTCTTACTATTAGATGCAGTCATAGTACATATCAAGCAAGGGGATATTAGTTATATATGAATGGCTAATTTATTCTTCCTAACCATCACATATATTAGTGCGTGTGCCTGTATTTATTCTTTGCCTCGCAATGTTCAGTTCATTTCTTAGTCTCGGTGCACCACATATTATGTAAACTATGACAACAGGTTTTGCAATTCTTGTCATCTTTAGTTTTGTTCTCACCACAGTTCCTACATATACTTCACAATTTAAAAATTAATATACAATACTACCTTTTATTAGTGTTAAAAGAAAAGGGTTTGAACTTGGAGGACCCTACCTGCATGTACAGTGGTCCCACTTTGCTTTGTAATTCCTATCAACTATCATGAACTAAAACCCAATTTCTAGAACCCTCATTTTATCATATTCTCAAATTAGTAATAGTCCTCACAGTCCACATCCCTTGCAATAGTTTCAGATATCTTTGTAGCAATATTTTCCTTCTGTCCAGGCCAAAAAAAATAGAGCTGTTATACTACCTAGGATCCTTTTAAGTTCCTATTAGCTCCTACCCCCATTTATAGTTACCTTAATGATTTTGTGTAATATTGAACCAACTACTTTATGTGTCTATGAAAAATTCCTTTTGTCATCCTTTGTTTATTTTTTGTTTTTTGTGTTCTCATTTTCCATTTGAGTGCCCAGAGTTTAATTAGTTCTACTTGCAGAATTCAGACTATGCATTTGTGTCATCCTCATTTTTTATGAGAAAGAAAATACTCATTGCATAAATTTGATAACTTGATCAGCTTTATTGCTGAAATTCAGCATTTTTCCTTCCACATGCCTGTGTTGGCTATGTCACCTTGAAGTTAACGATTTGTTCTTCCACTTTATGTGAAAGGGATCCATGAACTGAGGTAAAGCTGAATAGGTGATTGCCCATAAACACAAATGTCTCTAATATCGGTTTTATTAGCTGCTAGAAAGTTATATTTTATGATACTATTATTTTTCAGATATGTATCCTTATTTTCTCGAACTGAGCACTCTGACTTAAGGGTTTTTTTTTTCTTCTAAGATTCCTGCATATTGACCTTTCAGAAGCAATGCCAAAGGAACACAAAAGTGGTGCTTTCAGGAGCTTGAGAATATGGTGTATACTTAATAAGATCATCATCTATGGCAAGACAATTTTACAGCTTTCATATAATTCACTCTCCAGAACATCATAAAAAAGGTTAGCATTGCAGACAAGAGATTTTTAAAATTATTCCCTTTGTGTATTGCATAGCATGCTTATGTGTACGGAATATGACAACTTAATTATAAGACTTGTGCGTCACCTACCAAAGAAACAACAGAGGACATTTTCACAATATGGTCACCTTACTTGCTGCCCTCTTGTTTAAATCCTTTGCATCTTCTTATCTTGATTTGTCTGACTGTTCAATGTGAATCATGGTATATCATGCACTGAAAATTTACTCCTTGTTACAGTTAAATCTTTAAATACCTGAAGGCTTCCACAAACAATCTTAAGTAATCTATTGCTAATATTAAAGAGAGAATTTTTCTTAAATCTGTTCAAACTCTTTGCTGACCATATTTAGTCATTCTGAAATTCTGATTTAGTTCTCCGTCTGTCTTACCATGTGTCATTGCAGGGGACTGCCTGTACAAGACAAAGTTAAGGCGCGCAGGCTGTTGTGTGCAGCATGCACCGCTGTGCGTCTATGCTGCTGATCCATCTGGCAAACTTGGGTGGCTAGAAAAGGGAGCTCAACTATTTTCTAAACTTATAGACTCTGCTCCCACGTAAGAGAATCTTTGCACTTCTTTGTTAATTTCAAAAAATCCTTTGAGCTTGTTGCTCTCCTAACTACGGTGTCACCAGAAGGTAGTCGTTCCAGATATATAGACACTCATACATTCACTCTTATATTTCCTCACAGGGCAAACATGTATGGTGACTGGTGAGATCGCACATCATGAGCTACAGACCAAGAGTGATATCATACTAGGTACACATATTAGGAATCCTATTTACAAATATAAACTGTTATACAAGCAGGCAATACAAAAATTTGAGTTGTGTAGGTGTGCTTTTTGGTGCCAATGTTGGGGACAACAACTGCATCATACTGGAGGGGATATTGATGTGTTCACTGCACCGTTTCTCTTCTGAAACCTTATATGACAAAACTGCCATTTCATATACAGGGAAGAGTTTGGCTTCCATCTTACCATATGTTAATGGGGCAAATAAGGCATCTAGACAAACTAATGGCAGCATCCCAAGTGTTTTGGTTCTGCTACTGACAAGAGAGATGGTCAATCAGGTTTTTTCTTGGTCCATATCTTCTTATTTAATCACTCCCTCTGATGTATGAATAGGCAAGATAGAAGATGCTACTAAAGTACAGACACTTCTGTTGTGCCACATTGAATGAATAAGGTAAAATTAATTTATAGGACATTCCTATTTTAAATACATTTCCAGTATTTCAGTGAATTGACAATGTATTTTGGAATCATTGTACCTCTCTTGAGGTTTCTCAAAGCTTACAGGAAAACAGTTGATCTTGTTGGTAATGAGAAATGGTCATTTCAGTTTATTGTTTCCACTACTCCGGGCTACAACATTGTGCCTGTCAACACTCTTTGCTGCTCAAAAGAAGAAACGATCTCATGCAGGTCATCCTTTGCCTCTGGAAAGTGGCTACAAAAGGTGCATTCTATCATTTATTGCTTTGGATATGGGGACATATTTGTAGTAGCCATCACTGTATAAAAAAAATGGAAGCCAAATCTCCTTCAATGATCATGCATTTTTTTCTTCTATAAAAAAAACTGCCTTCCAATATCAAGATTGATCTCAAAAGCATGTCTGTGCTTGACAATCAACAATTCTATCAAATTTCGAAACAAGGTCGTGACCTCAGTCAATATAAAAGGGTACAGTACTGACAATAGATTGCCCATGCCTTATCTCAAGTTGATCATTCATTTAAATTCCATGGTGTCTCAATTTTGATAGCCCAAATTGCTACAAGTGCTTAGTTCTTATTCTATTGATGCTTCAAACTATTGAACTACTTGCTGAACAGGCAGTACCCTCACTGAATGAACGATATAGTCTAGATTCTGGTCTTATAAGGAATTAAGTGTTATTAGTGCTACATGATTCTCTGATAGGTGGACATTCTCAGATTGGTCTGAATACATTCTTAGTTTTAATGATTGGCCTTGCTACTTTATAGGTATCTCATGCTGTTCCAAATTTTTTTCTTGGATGAGCTCGCTTCCTTTTGCCATCCTGAGAAGACTTATCTGCTTTTGCTGGTGTCATATTCTCCGTGCTAGAAGCTAGCACCTGATGATATAGGCTCCAACTGTATGTCGGCTCCTAGGCATGAAGAACTTTGTTTACAAAGTCCTATGACAACCATCCAAAAAGCAAGATGTACACATTATATTTTTTGAAACAAAGATGTATGCATTATAGACCCGAGACTTATAGACTCACTTATGATGTCTATTGCATTATCTAGATAAGACATGTAATCTACTCATAGTTGGATCCGATGCTTATGACATGTCTACTACTCCTACCACTCCACATTATGTGTGTTTTTTTTTTTTGGCTTTTGTAGGTATATACATATTTTTTTTTTTTTTGCGTGTATCTAAACTACCTCCTAAATCAGACAATTGCCTGGGAACCTAGAAGTGCCTGAACAACCAAAGAATACTTGGAACACATGAGAGCAGATCCACCATTGTAGTAATTAATTTTACTTAAATACATCAAGACACCTATTTATTTTGCAATGGATGCATTCCTTCTGCTCTTCAAATGATCGCCAATCATTTTTCATGCAAATTCTACACAGGTATTCTCTCCCAGTGATTATATATAGATATAAATATAGATAAGTACTATCTATGCAAGGCTGATACTATTTTTTTAAACACTTCATTCAGTACTGTCTAACCTATATGAATTGATGGTTTCTGCTTCTATAGGAACTGGCCAATACAATGCATGAAAATACACCAGTCACCTATGTGCATTGATGGTTCGTGCTTCTATAATGCCTCTATGATTAACTATATGATTTTATAAGGATAAAGAATGGTGGCAATCACAAGAATTCTTAACAGTGTTTTTTTAGAAGACAAAAACCAAGACATAGGATGCAGTATGCTCCTACAATACCATTTTTACTCAAGTGAAGCATTTTCAATGCATCTGTTGCCTACTCATACCTTGAGGAGATCAGATATATTAGTTGCTGCATCTGTGTGCTTGTGTTTATTGTCCCTTCAAGAAAATTCAGGACGTGTACTGAGTTCTTATTAAGATAGCCAAACTAAATTTAGGATCTGTACTGAGTTCTTATTAAGATTGCCAAACTCTGGAAACAAATGGCCTTGCTGCTTTCTGCCTCATGGTCTATTTTATTTCCTTTTTCAGTTCTTCATCTGCCACACAACTATGATATTAGTTTTGTAATTTTTGCCATCTTTACATGATGAAAAATAGAGGCATTTCTAGGTGTGCTTTTCCCTTTCTTTCATTACCTCCAATTGAATTTTGCTCTGACCATAGTTCTAAATATGGCTCGCAATTTTGTAAATTTGATATAACCCTGTACCATGGCTTAGACATATTACTAAAGTTAAATAATCCTTATCCAGCCTGTGCTCTTAATCCTCTTGCAATCTATTTATTTTTTCAGCATGTATTTTTGTAAAATATATATATAATGCTTCGACAAGAACTATCCCAAAGATACTCAGCTGTTGCTAGGCGCGCAGGAGCGCGCTTTGCACTAGTGTATACGTATACTGGGCCAACTCTCTTCTTACAGGAAATACCGGATCTTTAAGAAAAATATATATGATTTTGCTTTTTTAAACCGGTTGTTGCTAGACACATCCTTTATATTTTTACTGACTCCATTCTAAATTCGGGGTGTTTAGATGATCATATAAACCCGACTGATTTGCTACGAGATAAATACATTGTTTGAACGGTTGATAAGTCCAAATTTTATAAGACAAGCGAATATGACAATTATGGTTCATTTGACTTTTTTTTATCCTAAGTTTGACTATTCATCTTAGTCAAAAAAAAATCAAACCTAATATCGCATCTTCTGTTTGTGGCTTGCTTTATTAATAAAATAAAATTTCTTCAAGAATGATTTAAATTTAACTATATTTGTATAAATTTTTTTGAATAAGACAATTGGTCAAATTTAGGATAAAAAAGTCACATAAGCTATAATTAAGAACGGAGGTAGTAATCTCTACTATAATAGAATACTTAAATTATACTCTGTCCACCTAAAAAAACGTCCCCCGCTGAGAGCTCCAACTATTACGCACCCTACAAAATATACACAAAAATCTAACATTATCAAAATCTAATGCCTTTAATCAACCCTCGCGAGATCTAATGGCTAAGGATCAAAAAGGCTTCAAAGACGCTGAAGCCCGGCGCCCCCCGCGACGCCCGCCTCCCGCGCGAGGCGCTCTCCTCTCCACGGCGCTCCCGTCTCCGCGCTAGCCGCCCGGGGTTCGAAACCCTCGTCCTCGCGTCTGAAAAACGAAAAAGGATTGATCGAACCCCGCTCCCTCGAACTCGCCCGCCAACCGACACCGGCGTCCCAATCCCTGCGGCCCTGCCCCCGCCGGGCGGCGCCTCGGCGAGCCTCCCGGGCGGCGAGGCGGGGCGCCAGGCGACGGCGGCGGCGGTGTGTGTGGCGCTGGTGGGCCCAGGGCACCCCCAAAGACGCGGGGGCTCCGGCGCAAGCAAACCCAGGTGAAGGTGGCCTCTCTCCCTGCTCCTCCTTTCTTTCCCTCGCCGGTGCCGGGGTCCAGTGTCGATCTGTGCTTGTTGGCCTTCTTCGCTAGGGTCGATCCGGGGCCTCCATGGCCGGATCCGGTCGTTTCCCCACTAAGTCTGTGTACAGCTCCAAGCGGTTAAGCTTTGGGGGCCTCCATGGCCGGATCCAGTGTGTCCATAGCCGGATCCATCCTCCTGCGACTGTGGCCGCTGTCTTGGGTGAAGACCCGCCTGCGCCCTGCGGCCGAGCTGCACGGTGGGCACACACCGGTCAGTCGAATGGGGCTAGGCCATGGCAACCTATGGGGAGCACCACGTGCTTTGCCAAATCGAAGACGCAAAGGATGCAACTACGAAGGTACGCAACTACTGAGGCATTCTATGTTTGCAGCTCTTCCTTCCTTTGGCTAACTTCCGTACACATACCTCGAATCCCTGTTTAAGCTTAAAAAAAATGTTGAATCATAGCTGTGTACAGCACCAAGAGATTAATGTGTCGAAGGGTAACTACATGTCGTTTAATCCTGCTTCTCCAAATAGGTCTTTTGACATAGCTGTATTGAGATAGCCAACTATGTAAGCTGTATTTTTTTTTTACTACTACTGTCTGTGCACATGTACTGAACATCTCCCAAACATATGTAACTATATATATTGCTTATCATCTAGCTTGTGTTTTGTTGAATTAGATTTTTGTTTGCTATTAGCTGTGCACATGTACTGAACATCTCCCAAACTGAACGTATGTAAGTAATGTAACCATGTATTTTGCTATCATCTAGCCTATGTTCTGTAGAGATCTTCATCAATTGTTACAGCATACAGTCCATATTGTAACATTGCTGCAAGTTTGCAGTTTTCTCCAATTGGGAAAGCTGAGCCTGTTTTGTTATCCCCCAGCCTGCAACACTTGGTATTCACTGAATATTGGCCAATATCTACATGGTTATCACTGAATGCAGCAATGCTGAAGGTCATCATGGAGCCACAAGTGCCTTAGCAGTGCCTTCGCTGGACGTGCATCGTCATATCCATGGAACAACTACTGTCTGCATTTGTGCAATCCAAGGTCACGGACATGCTTCAAAAGCAGGACGCCTGCATGTTGAAGTTGAAGGTCACGGTTCTGAATGTTGAGCGGACCAGATCCGGCCCACGACAGCGGCGGCGCCCCACCCTGCAGTGGCGCCACGATCTGCATCCGATGGCGGCAGAGGCCGGGATCACCTTGTTCTTCCGCGCGTGTGCACCCCGTCATCGCCCGGCCACCACTGAAGCTCTATGACACAACAGGTATGCCCACCCCTTCTCTTCCCCCTTCAGTTGGTATTCGGATCTGATCTAATTACCAGCGAATACAAGTATTATACCATACTGAAGTGCCTGTGCTTTGCGAACAAAATGTATATTTCTGTGCTTTAATTCAATGATTATCTATATTTCTGTTTATTCTTTAAACAATATGATGCAGGCGGGCAACTGGGCAAGCATAAAAATGGTGGATTTTGATTGAGGTTGAAAGAAAGGAAATGGATGAAGAAATAGAGTGGTGGTAATGGACTGACTATGACTTCTGATTTTTTTTTTTTACATGTGTGTCTCATTGTTTGCATGATTATATTTCTTATTATCTGTACAGATGCCATAATGGAAGAAATGCTGTGAGGAAAACAGTGAGGCCTGAGGAAAAAAAATGATGCTAATTTGGATGGATAAAGCCAAGGTGCTTAAAGTTGATCTGAAAATTTCAAAGCAAAATTTGATTATTATTCTGATCTTTGCAAAACTGGGTTGTGCCTGCATGATTAACAGGGAATCCTGCTGAGAACAAAACGATTAATGATGTGTAAGTATGGAGTTAAAAAGGTCAATTATGACTTCATATTACATATGTGATATCACTTTATAGCTTTTCTGTTTCCAGTGTACATACCAATTGTGCATAAAAAGGAGCTTGTATGAATTTGCTCGATGTTTTGTGTCCAGTTTAATTTTCTTGTGGATAACCTGAGAGGTCTTTGAGGACATATAATTTAGAAATAATTGCTGCAAACATTAACTATGCTACTGGGGTTGGTTATTATTTTGATTACATTTTTTGTGCATCCATTACAGCAGTGATTGAATTAACTTAGTGGATTATATTTTTTGCAAAGTTACATCAGATTAGGACCTTCGAAGGATTCATGGCTGCCACTGTGACTTTTTATTTTTTGAAAATTTACTACACATTGCCCGGAAGCAGCACTTATATATGAGAACTATTTCTTTTTAATTTTTTCTTGTGAAAATCCCTATCTTCAACCATTCTTAAACATAATGTCAAATAATACATGCTTCGCTGGCAATAATTATGCTTGTGAAAAATAATTGTGCTCACACCCACCATCGCCTAAATCTTTGTTTTTTCTCTTCATACCTTATTGGCCTGTTTTTTTTTTCATGGATAGCTATTATTGATCCCCGATACAAGCTTAATCTTCTTAGGTACTGCTACAGTTTGGTGAGATGATCTGGACATCTGGTCCTTCAGATTCCGGCTCTGTTGCTGCTACTGCTGCTTCCAACTAGATCAGAAGGATGGAAAGTAGGCAGTGGATATCGCAGGACGAGGGGCAGCTCTAGCCTCCTCTGTGTGATCGCCGGTAACAACTTATCTGAAATCTTTCTGTTTATTGATTCAAAGTAAAAGTATCCATGTCTCTTTTTTTCCTGCATTGCCTCATTGCTGCTGATTTACCCTACTGCATTGCCATGTTCACACAGAAGATGGATTTAGACGTCTGTGCCATATATTGATTAATCAGTAGTTCCTATGTGGCTTAAAACATAAATTAAGCATCTAAGTAAGGTACAAAATGATGCCATGGTTTTGTGCTATGCAGAAAGAGAATCATTATTGAAAATGTTTCTATTGGTCTGAAAGGGGTACGAGAGACAGAGGGAGGGAGGGAGGGAGGGAGGGAGAGAGTTTTCATCAGGCATCATCAACTGCACAACATGGGGCATTGTGTGGCTATCAGAAATTCAACCATATTATATTCAAATGATTGGTAAGATTCTCAGATTTGATTTAAATCCTGAACTAGAACAAAATACCAAGCTGTATTTCAGTTCTAATTCCTGAGCCAGACCACAGATGGCTGCTTTGTAGTTTTTAAGATACAGTAGTCGCTTGATTAGACTAACTGATTAGACTAAATCAGCCCTATCCTGGCATGCCACACGTCAGGTATGTTACTGCTTTTGAAAGAACCAAATTCACTCAAATTTGATACCCTGCTTTTCAAAGAACCAAAGTGAATAAAATTTGATAGCTGCCGGAAAATCTGCATGCACAATTCACTGATGGTCCCAGCACAAAATCACCAAATCAGATGAAGCATAATTTAGCCTTAGAATCAGCTTACAATCGAAGTTAACTGATATAATGATCTTAACTGTATTTTGCTTATTACTCACAAATACATTACCAGCCTGTCAACTGGAAGCTGTTCTGCTGCTCAACGACTTGAGGTAGTCTTCACTGCAAGGTGTCATCATCAAGTTTGATTAATAGTGGCAAGACACTCAGCAACATCTTCACTATCAGACTCGGAATCAGAGCAAACGTAGAGCCGTTTATTAACATAAGTCAGTGGATATATAGATTTTGTCTTAGCCGTTAGTGAGGCAACAGATATGACTCTGTATTGATTCCTTTTATGCTCTGAAGATATTTGATATCTAAATGAAGCTTTTTTTTTGAAACTTATATCTAAATGAAGCTAAGACAACACATGTTCAAGTAAGCCTGTTGCTCTTTCAACGATCGAACTGCTTGATGTGGTCAAAAAATGCCAAGGTGATTAAATTGGTTCTTTCATGTTGTTTCTGCTGTTGTTAATTAGTGCAATTTTGCCACTCATATATATTCCTAAAATAAAACTGTAGCGTTAGCACGGGCATTATACTAGTCGTCAATAAAACACTTGTTTCAGGGGGTTTCATTCTATACTCTTTCTTCAGAACAAGTGATCGTTATATCTACTCGGCTGGATCTTTCAATTGTACCTTTTTTTTTGAAAGTAAACCGGGGGGGAGAGCTTCCCCACCTTCTCATTTCAAAAGATAAATAGAGGTTTTCCCGCGCAGTCACCTGGCGGGCGGTACAGACAAAGAGATACGGCGCGAGAGGAAGGCACGCCAGCCATCTAGGCCGTGTACAAGGTGTTCCGGGAGGAGTCAATTGTACCTTTTGAAACTTGAGTTTTAGTGAGGCTGCAAATTCCTTATCCCTTGCCTGCTCAAAAGAGACGGCAAATAATGTTCCGCAATTCCATTGTTTAAAAAAAAACAGGCGAGGTGACGAAGCTGAAGTTTTCAGTAGGCTACTTTCGGCTTACAAATCAATTGAGATTTAATTTACGAATGCAGAGCCAGGTCCTACTCCTTACATATGTTTCAGAGTTATTTATGTTTTATAAACGCCTCACTGCTAGCAGCCATCACAACAGGGACACGGAGTGGCGATCGAGGGCGACTACATTGCAGCGCCGTTCAGATTCAGAAATGCAGCAGGCGTGGCGTCCTCCGTTCCGCCTTCTCGTTTCAGGCGACAGCCGCACGGCACGGCCCAGCAAGAACAAAGGAGAGACAGTCACAGCGCCGTTCAGATTCAGAAATGCAGCAGGCGTGGCGTCCTCCGTTCCGCCTTCTCGTTTCAGGCGACAGCCGCACGGCACGGCCCAGCAAGAACAAAGGAGAGACAGTCACAGATTTTTGGCCATGCCCAGTGCCTCTGGCCACCGTGACAACACACCACAATGGCCATGCCCAGTGCTATTGGAACATTATGCATCGGAAAGTCTTTTACGCGACCTGTCGCGCTACCAACGGAGCGCGCGACGCTCTGCGACGGGCCGGCCCAGCAGTTCTCAACTCCACGCACCAAGCCGCCTCTCTCTGGACACAGCGAACGGTCCGGTCACCTGCATTCACTCACTGCAGGCCCCACACGAACGGCATGCAGTCGCATCTCCACGTGCAAGCGCGTGCTCTCTCGGTCTCCCGCATGCGCTCATGCAAGCACGGATGGCAACAGAGCAATGCAGGCGCCCCTAGATAGCTAGCTAGCTTTCAGTTTTATTTTTGTTGTCATTTCAGTTTCTAAATTTAGTTTTAAATTTTATTTACTAATTTCAGTTGTTAATTTTAGTATTGAAATTTAAGTTTGCAGCTTCATTTTTTGCAATTTCAGTTTTGCAATTTCAGTTTTCAATTTCATTTCTAAATTTCAGTTTCAGTGTTTTTTTTTTTTTTTGTGTCCATTTTCTCATCATTACTTTTCAATTTCTATCTATCAACTATAGTTTAATTTTTTTTTTTGTTTGTCAATTTCAGCTTCAATTGGCAACAAATTTTTGTTTTCTACTTTTGTAACAAATGCCCCCAGTCTGCAGCAAGTCATATTTAGTAAATGCCACAATTTAGTAGCTTATACAATGTTTATTTTAATAAGTTACCTCTCTAGGTTCTAACTTGTCTTATTTTAGTTCGCTACTCTCTTTAGTGGTTAGTACCTTTATGTAACAAAATTTTTTATGATCTCATGGTAACAATTGTTGTGCATACAATATACAAACTTTAGTTTATTTTTGGAGTAACGAGTTTAGAATTATTGGGTAGCAACTTCTTTCATAAATTTTCTTGTATATTTTTACATATAAATTGCCATAAAACAAAAATTCTCGAAATATAGCTAAGTGTGGTCTAGTTTTATTTATCTCATCACGTAGAACGTATTAGTACAAACGGAAATTAAAATGGATTCGCCGTTTAAATGTTATAGCTTTTCTTAGAAAAATTTGGTTTCTTTGGAATGCGTGCAAGGAGCAAGGAGGCTAGAGTACGACCGGAGCTTCCTTGGGATGCCGGAGCGGAGCGGTCTGTTGCAGGGAGTACTAGTGTGCAGCATTGCATTCTTTTGGACACGTATCATCCTCAGATTGGGGTTGCACGAAGGGGCTGGTCACGCTGGTTGGCTGTGTTTACTGAAAAGAGAAAGGATATTATTAAATAATAAGTCACTTACTCAAAATAGAGAGGATCCGCTCGCCACTCGCTTGATACAGGTCGGATCGCGCGGGGGACAGGAGGGTCGCGCGCTCTGCGAGAGCGCGATAGGTCGCGCGTTATCGTCGTCCCTAGTGAAGGCAGTATTTCTTCCTTTACCGGATCTTCCATGGAGTCAGAGCAGTAATAAGAAACCCCGTCAAACAGACCCTAGTAATATCTTGGAGCCGATGAAAGTATCCGGTGATACGAGATCAATCATAAGAAACATATATCATTGTACTAGACCAAGCATGGTCCATGGAGAAGGAACTCTATGCTGTATGTTCACCTACAACATGTATATGGCCAAGCATCATTCAGACTCAGCTCTGCCGCCATGTACATACACACAAAACATCTAGTCTTCTCATCTCCCCTATGAAAAACTCAATCATCTGTACAACACAACTGAGTAAAAAACCAAAACATGTAGCGGTGTGATCCTATTCCAGTTCCAGCAGCTCAAGCTGAGCTTCTACACTACACTTTCTCCTTGACAAATGCGAAGGTGACCATCCAGACGAGGCATAGGACGACCCAGCAGCAGGACAGCGGCGGCGACCCGGCGGTCGGGTTGTCGTAGCCGCCGTACATGGAGTTGCCCCCGGGGTTGTTGGCGTTCAGTACCGTCGAGCCGGAACCCCCTCCCATGGTGCCCGACATCCCTCCCGCTGGGTTGTAACCGGTGCCCGACATCCCCGGAGTGTAACCGCTGGGCACGCCGCCGCCCGTCGTCGTCCCCGGGCTGAAACCGCCTCCGAAACTGCACGAGACAGTTGCAATGGATGCAGGTCCGTCAGAACACAATCATGGCACACTGCATCTATCACTACTATGGGGGTGATATGATCATGCTGATGGGTGATGGCAAGATGGAATTTTGAGCTAGATGGATCGCTCTTACCCTGCTGATGATGTCGGGTACATGCAAGTTCCTGAGCCTGCAAAGGTTGGTTGGCAAAGGTCAAAGCGAGTGTTGTGTTAGATCGATGTGCAACAGTGCAAGCAATTCTTAGCAGATTTGTGTGTTGTTGGACGCTTAATTACTTGGGTTGACGTTGACGAGCATGCCGGCGCCTCCAAAGTCGCAGCTCGTCGCCGACGGGTTGCGCTGGAAGTAGCTGTTGAAGGCGTAGGAGGCGTGCGCCTGCAGCGTGTTGGGGTTGTAGCAGCTGCCCATGGGCTGGATGGCCGAGCAGTCGGCGCCGCCCATGCCGCACGCGTAGTCCATCGCGTCCTGGAGGGCGGTGTCCGTCAGCCCCGACTTGGCGACGCACCACGCCTGCCCGGCCACGGTGGGCGCGCCCGGCTGCACCGTGCCGGTGCCGGGCATTGTCGTCGCCGGAGGCTGGTACACCGGCTGCGTTGCCGGCATGCCGCCGGCGCCGACGCCGACGCCGCCCTGCTGCGGGTACGGGTACGTGGTCACCGGGTTGGTGACCGGCGACGTGCCAGGAACTGCGACGGCGTCGTCGCCGGGTTCGTCACCGTCCCTGGCATGGTGGTCGGCGCGGCGACTGGGTTCGTGAAGGGGGTGGCACGGTCGCGGGCGTTGTCGTCGTCGTCGTCGTCGGGTCAGGCATGGGCATGGTGACCGGCGTCGTCGGCTCGGGGTACAGCGGTGGGAGGTTCGGGTTGGTCGCGAACCCGTTGCCCGGGTTGGTCGACGGCACGGTGACGAATCCCGGGGCCATGGGGGTGGCCACGGGGTTCGTGGCCGGCACGGTCACCGGGTTGCTCACGGGCGTCGTCGCCGGGTTGCTCACCGGAGAGAACTCGTCGTGCGCCGTCGCTCTTGCCTCGCCGAGCTCGCGCCGAGGGGAGGACGCGTCCACCAGAACACCCAACAACCTCTTCTCCCGGCCGGTGTCGCCACCCAGCTTGGCCATTGCCACCTTGCTTGGAGCCGCACGGCTCTTGATGTGGAGCACGACGCCGGCGTCGTCGCCGGCGCCCAACAGAGCAACAACTTCAACGACGGCCTCTTCGATCTCCGCATCCACGGCGAGCTCACCGTTTGCTTCCGCCTCCGTCTCCACCCGAACAAGAACAAACGAGCCTGTCCTCCTGACGAACTCTACGACCTTGCCCCACCGCTTCTTGCCGGCACGACCACGATCCTTGGCGAGGATTCGCAGAGAAGGCAGCGAGATCTCCGGCGACACCTTGACGCTCTCCGCCAATCCGGCGGCGCCGAGAGAAGCCTGAAATGACTTCAAAGTGCGGCGCAGCGCGCCGAGCTGCGTGTCGGTGGCCGTGACGATGATGTTGCTGACGTTGAGATGCCGGTTAGGACCAAGAATTTCGTTGACGAATGAGCCGGCGAGAGGCTCCGATCCGCATGGCTTCTCTCTGCACACGAACGGCTTCAAGAAGAGGTAGGCACGCTGCTTATCAGTGACCATGACTCTGTACTCAGTGACGACTGAGCTGGATAGTGTCTTGACCTGTGTTGAATCATATGATAGCTCCACAAATACTCCTGAAATGAAAGAAAAACAAAACATACTGTGTTTCAGGAAGGTGAACAAATCTCATCAAGTACTTATATGCCAACTGCATCAATGGAACAGCTTTGTGCTGATCAGTAGCTGCGTAAGCGTGGACTGGTAAATAAAAGCTTTATGATAAGGAAAGATTTTTCAGAAATTGGAAAATAACACTGACCTGAACAGCAGATTGTTTGAAGGAGGAGGAGAAGACAACAGAAGAAGAATGTGTGAGGAAGAGTGCAGGCAACTGCCATTGAACAAGGCTGAGAGATCTTGGCAAGCAAGGAAGGATGTGGCTGAGCTCAGCAGACTCTCGAGAGTGGAATGAATGAATGATCTGTAGGCCTGGAGACGGCCAAACAAGTGGCAGTGGGGAAGGAATGGAGGAAGGGGTAGGATAAAGGGGCTTATGCAATTTAAGTACACAAGGGAAGCAAAGCTTGTATGTCCCTGTGTGACACAAAGTGGAAAGCATGAGCAATAGGGGCAAAGTGGCAAAGTGGATAACTATTGTATTAGATATGCAATGCATGCTTCCTTTTTTTCACTTTAGAACAGGGGAGACAGCAAGGAACGAAGTGCATAAATTGCATCTTTTTCCATGCAGAAAGAAAATGTCTGGAGTCGGAGCACTGCACCAACCTAGGTGCAGTTCTTTCTCTGTGTTCATCTCATTGGGAGAATGTGCAGACAGGGCGTTGAGTATGAATCAACTGCCTTCATCTGTGACCATTTTTCTTATCCTTTTCGTGCACAGAAAGATTGGGTTCATTGGTAAAGCCGCTTTCTCTGGTGACTATTACATATGACCCTCCTCCATGTATTGAGCACCTACATGCTCAACGATTGAATGCTTCCCTGACTTAATATTGTAGACTCCCTTTTCTGCATGGCCAAGGCCAAGAGCTGCTGCAAAACAAGGCATGATCACTGTCACACAAGTAATCTTACTGTCTGACAGAGTTTTGCACAGTGTTTAGACTTGCCTTTTAAGAAAAGAACTGTACCATGCCATGACCATCAGCACACTGTGACTGTACTGGGACATCGAGCAAACTTTTGGACCAACTGGGCCACTTGGGGGCAGTGGGCAGGAAGCATGAACCCTCCAAAACCAAAAGGTTGGCCTTGGTAGCTCATGCCATGTGCGTTTCAAAGATCCTTGTCAGGCTCTGGAAGGCTGGAGCCATTTCTTCGTTGGGTAGGGTAAGGGTACCCTAAGGAAAGGGGCCAAGCTGTCTTCCTTCACAGGCATTCCGCATTCAGCAGGTACAGTGAAAGAACCATGCTAACGTGGCCAAGCCTTTGATGATGAGGAGTGGTGTGTAGAGTGAGGCGATGGGAATCCTCACATGTCATCAGAGGATCGGAATATATTCTTATGCTTCCTCGTACCTGCTTGGGCTCATCTTGGAATCCATGAATTTTTCTTGTTTTCTGTATTTTCTCTGTACAGAATGCACTGATTTCCTGCGAAATTCTTGATCGATTCCAACGAAACTCCTGTGTCAAAACTTACAAAAGGGGCTTTAAGGTCAGCAAGTGTTGCTTGCTTCATTCCAAGGTAGCTAGTTACGCTTACACACGCTGGTATCTCCATCTGAAGTTCTGAGTAGTCTTTATCATGTTTCAAAAGGAAATTGCAGATCTTTATCAGAGTGGAGAAAAATCTGGGGCAAAAAATAGAATGATTGGTTTAACGCGTCGATTTAAGGAGGAAAACGGGCCAGATTGCAGGGGCTTTGGCTTGGCTTTTTCTTTGCCATTGCCTTTGCCTGCACCATCATTGGTCAGGAGGAAGCGACCGGAAAAGGCAGGATTTCATCAGGTCGCCGGATCGGTTTATTTTCAGTCTGCTTGCATTGATGGTGTTTGCAATGGATGTATCTTTTCACGGATTTGCCTGTGCCATCTTATACATCACTCTTGACTTGAGCTTTCTTCTTGCTCTTCTTTTTCTACTCCTAACAAACAAAGCTGGGATAAGAGGTGTAGATAGAGATGGATATCGATCTTTTAGCCGCAAGTAGCAATGCAATGTCAAGGGTCAAGAGTAAAGAATGGCCACACCAGAGGACAGCACTTGCATCCCATTGATATTCATATTCCCATGGTCACAAATCAGAGATCATAATCGAGGACTGCTTTGTAGTAACCGTGAAAAGGCCGTCGCTTCTTTTTATTTGCCATGGACCAATGAACGAGTTCGTGGCTCAACAATACTCCCTAGTCTCCTACACTACAAATAGCTCTCCCATTTTGCGAGTTTCTAAGAATAATGTATTGAGTTAAAAAAATAACGGCTAATAAAGCGCTTTAAAGGAACCTAATCATCTGATGACCAGAAATAAATACGTATATATGCTGGAGAAATTAATTAAAGGCCATGCGCGCGAAGCTTTTTGGCAAGGGATGGAAAAATCAAACCGTGTGGCGCTTCAAGCGGCTTTCTTTACGCGGGGGAGGAGGAGCACTAGGTGTACTGTGATGACAAATACACGTATGAACAAGTTTTTAAGCAGATTAATTAAAGCTGGATTGGTTGGAATTGGAGCAATCGTAATTAGATCGATCGTGGGCATCTGCTTTATGCATTTTGTCTGCCTTGGATCCATCTGTGGTTTGTGCGTGTATACGAGGCACGGAATGGAATACTGCGTAGTACGTACCTGCACACGTACTACCTAGATAAAATTAAAGATACTGCTTCAACTTTGCTATTATTATATTACGAGTATTGTATATGAGCAATGATCGATGATGGCATGCAAAATTGATGTGACGTACGTGGTTAATTATTATAGAGAATGATCATGGGTATATAGTATATATTATACTACTCTCTGTAAAATACTAACACTAAGTAAAGCAAAGATTTGGTATGGTACAGTAGGTGTGTAGCCCGCCACCCAGGTGTGTTGTTATTGACTGACTTGACGCCGGTGGTGTGGTCACGCAGGCAGTGACGATCATCAGCAAAGCAAAGCTTAGCAAAGCATTGGATGAGATGGATGGCTGGATGGATCGGCTTGCTTAGCAGCTAAGGCCGATCGAGCAAGTGTGTGTTTGGTGGGCCATCATGCCCATGCGTCGATCCATGGATGGATTAAACAAACGCAAGAATTAATTGGAAGCCGACAGTATGCATGCAGAATTATTATTTGCAGATGCTAGCTGCAGCTGCAGCTAGCGGAAGTATGGAAAGGCGGCAACGGCACACGTCGATCCGACTCGGACGGATCGGAACCAGATGGTCTCGGTCTCGTCGAAAAGCCGAAGCCGGAGAGGAGCAGGAGCAGCTGGCGGCGCGAGGCGTCGATCCCGATCCGCTTTACGTGCACGAGCACGAGCGACAGGACGGAGCGGAGGAGCGGATCCGATCGGTTTCGGAACATTCGTTCGATAGCTCCACGGGGTGCTGCTGGGGCCCGCTCGCCGGGTGATCGATGAGTAGAGTGGGGGCCTCGTGCCTCTGGGCGGGCGGCGGGCCTCCAGACAAAAAAAATAATAAAATAAAATTGCGGGGACTGTCACTGTAGTCTGTACAACGGCAGCCCCGCGCCATGATGGTCACAGTACGTTCTCACGTGTATCATGTGCAAGCATCTTCCATGTTGCTCCGGAGTAAATTTAGAAGCAGCAGCTAGAAAAAAAAAGAGAGTAATTTTTAATAACAGTATTTGCTAACAGAACCAAGATGAAGTTTACCTCAAAATTATAGAATTCAATAAGACCTACAAAACTATTGCATATTGACATGGTCTGTCCAAAACCTGAGGTTAGCTATACGATCTATAGCTTTTTCTAGCTTGTATATTCTTAATTATAAGTCAAAACTAGGAAATATGCCCGTGCGTTGCAACGGGTAACAAAAAACTTATTTATTTAATGTTTACTTAATAGTAGAAAGCTAAGTAATTATATGTTTATGCTCATAAGTGTGTATGTACATCCTAGAATATAATTTTATAGAATAGTAAATAATCGTCTGAATTATGGAAACAAAATAAAACATTAGAGTATATGCCTGTCGCAGTGGAAGAAAAAAGCTATAAAATATTATATAACAATAAAGACATGAATGTTTTTTTGTTATTAACAAAGACATAAATGTTGTGCTTTATACAAAGTACAAGATAGACAAACATTGACTTGAATCCAAGGATCCGATTCAAAGATGTCAAATTAAGAGATAGATGAACAAATCTCACGGGCATGGGTGACATCTATAGGTAATATAGTATAATCTCATATACTTCTCGCGACGCTGCTCCGAAGTGCTTACCTAGACTCAAACCTGCTGCCGGCCGCCGTGTGCTCGATGCTTAATTATGAGGTGCATGTCCACGACCTACGCCGGCTACTTCAGTGGCGGGTTGTTCTAGCTGGACGCGGCAACAGGCAGGATGACCACATTGTTCGACCATGGCACAACGCTACGTGGACCAGCGTGACCGCTGGATTCAGGGCTGGTGTATGAGCTAAGCACAAAGACTAATTAGCTAATCGTGTTGCAGGCGCTCCTGGTAGATCTGTGAGACTGCAAACTCGCTTGGCCAATGGCCGTCTAGCCTGCTACACGAGACATGGCAGGGGGAGCTGCTCGACCCTTGGGCCCGGCATTCAGCTGCAAGTATCGGTCCTCAGTCCCTGGAAGTCCGACCTTCGGTGAACTGTGTCGCAGTGGCTGCTTGTACTTACCAGCTAGGGTTGGGAATTAGGATGCTTGTATGTGTGCTTTTTTTTCTAATGCACCGAAGAACTTGGTTTAGTATTATAATAGAATAGATTTGTACTCTTCTTGTTCTTTCCTATATAGACCATTTTCTTTCCTATATAGAACAAAAAATGGCTGAAATTTTGTCTTGTTATTATTAGGTAGGTATAAATATAGATAATTAGGGAGACATCATAAAAGAGGTTAGAAAAATAATTATTACCAGATCCAAATATATTTAGCAAGAACACGAAACAAACTCGTGTTGATGATACGAACATGGTAGAAAAAAAAAAATTGATCGTCGAACTATAATAATAATAGATACCACGCCGCCACTGCTCATCTTGCAACACCGCCGGACCTTTTTTCCTGTCGTTGGGTGATGGTCCCTTTTTTTTCCTGTCGTTGGGTGATGGTCCATTGATTTGTTTTTTGTGACCAGGACGTGTTCGGGTCTGTATAGGAAACGAGCGTCGTGCCGTTTGTACGTGGCCGTGACCGTGAGCTGTGAGCCTTGGCCTTGGATATTGTTTAGGCGTAGATTGTTGTTGCTGGCCTGGACTCGGATCGGAAGATTAATTGAAATTATTTTCTATAGAAAAACTAAGCGAAATTGAATCGATCTCTTAGTTGGACGAAAAAAGAGATGGACGAAAAAAGAGGTGAACCAAAAAAATTGGCTGAAAGTTTTGCCTCTTTATTAAAATGACTTTGGATATCATCTAAAGTCAATACAAAATTGAAAATGATGAATAATTCATGGAGACGCGCATCGGATTGTGCGGCCCGAGGCCCATGAGGAACGAGCAGCCCGGCTTCGTACAGCCCAGGCCACACAGTCGGTCTACGTCTCCCTCGCAATTGGGCCCGTTAGTTCAGGATCGGAGACACGCATCTCCTCCGCTCGTCGTCAGCTATTTTTTCTCGTCGAGTCCTGGTCCTAGCAGTGGTAGCTAATCGACGACACCTCCAGCCTTCACCCACCGTCTGCTCACCAATCAACAGAAGGACCCTCCTTCCTGGCTAAAAAAACACACACATGCTGGATAAGAGACATGGTATATGCCTGTGCGTTACATTATTGTACGCGATGCGATGATCCAATGGCATATATCTCTCTCTCTCCTCCTCCCCCCTTTAATAAATCTGGTACTACTGGTCCGGCGAAACAGACGTGTCCACGGAAAAGGAGAAAAAGAGAGTTGCTCCGTCCATTCGAATGGTCACGGATCGTGTTCGTGCCAGCATGTGTCGATCGACGACAGGGAGAAAAAAGAGAAGAAGAACTTGTAGCCAGAGTGACGAAGGGACAGGGACCGGCGCGCCATCGTCGCTACAGCTAGCTAGCTACGGATTTTTTTTTTATTTTTAATCCCATAATTAAAGATATTGCAAAAAAAAAACTGGTTGGAAAAGTATTTGCACCGCATAGCCCCTTTGGTCGAGCCAGCCTAGTGGGGCGTGGCAACACCACTGCCACGCCGGGCGCATGTGGCGTGATTGCACCTCCGCCAAGCGGGCAACGGGTGTTGACCAGGGCTGGCGTGGCAACCCGTGGGGTCCACCCTCGCCACGCCGAGCTTCTTTGGGCGCGGGGTATTGAAGACCACACCTACCGGCCCGGGCGCCAGTGGAGCGCTGGGACCCACCACTCCACGCCGACGACTCCGGCGTGACAGCCTTGTCACGCCAGGCGCGCTTGGGGCGTGATGGGTCTTAACCTGGACGCCCGACGGTTTCCTCTTCATTTCCTCTCCTCTCCTTTCTCTCCGGCCAGAGGTGCCTCCGCCCTCTTTGTTCATCCGCCGCCGCCTCCCTTTTCCTCCCTTCCCTCCCTTCCTCCTCCATCCTTCAACCCCATCGGGCCCGGCCTCCCCCTCCTCCATTGCAGCCGGCGCGGGAGGCCGGGCAGGAAGGCAGGAGCCCGGCCTGTGTAGGGCGGCCGCGGCGGCTCGCCGGAGCGCCGGCGCCGGCGGCCCGGTGGCCGGCGGTGCTTTCTCCCCTAACTCCAAAGACTTCTCTGCTCCCACATTGCATCATCAAGGTAGTTTTTCTTGTGCTTGTTCCCATTCATTTTTCATGTGTATTTATGATGTCTAGGGTTTGGAGAAAGGATTGATTTGTGATATGGTTTAGCGTGTGTTGATAAGATTTGCTTCGTAGATTCGGTTGATGATACAATGTGGCAGTGGATTCGATGGTAACTATTTGTTGCATGGACGTAGGTAGATATTGCATGGAGGATGTTTATTATTTGGTCGGTCATGGCCTTAATATTTTTAGAGTTTTGTAGCGGTGATTTTAGTTGATTTGGTTATAAAATGGGTAGCTATTAATGGTGTTATTTTGTTGTTCGTTGAATTTGTAGATGGAACGGTTAGTACGTATATTTTGTGGTGGAAAAGTGAAAGAAAATGGTGAATTTGAAAGCATGCATGAAGAAGTGAAGTTCTTTAGTAAACCTCCAAGCTTTGAATGTCTGGTTGGGCACTGCCGTGAAAGATTTGGGTGGCCACTAAGGTTTAGAGGTCGATTTGATTGTGGGAAAGAAAGACCACACTATGTGTTGATTGGGTTGTCGTCTGTAGTTGATTGGAACAACTACATAGAAGCTGTTAAGGGTAGTAGTGTGAAGTGCTTGGAGATAGTTGTGGAGAAGACACTTAGGCCAAATGAGGAAGATTGTGGTGGCAAAGTCGATGTCCCGGCTATTGAGAATGTCATCCAAGGGGAACCGTTTGACTCGGTTGGTGCTTTGGATGATGGTTTTGATGAAGATCTGTTTGCTGAGGACGATGACTTTGGATATGAAAGACCCGATGTGGTTGACATATCCGAAGGTTCGGAGGATGAAGACTATGATGAAGATGAACTCACATGTAACCCTAGTTCTTCGGATGTGGTGTTAGAGGACGAATATAGGTCAGACCCTAGCAGCGAGGAGGAGATTGATTGCTGCGAGGATGGGTTACCCGAGCGATGTGATGGGTACTTGCGGATGGAGTACACTCAAGCAGAACTTAGGCAGCTGAAGGCAGTTCATGTGGAGGTACCCTCAGTGGCAAATTGTATGGACATTAGTATGATTGATGAGGCCATATGTGACACGGGATTGACATTGTTAGATGATGGTGAAGGTGAGACTGAGGCAGTGGAGATTAAGAAAGGAAGGGTGTTTGACACGATGGAACATCTAAAGTTTTTCCTGATGGATTACTCTGTTAGGTATCATAGGCCTTATTATGTGAGCCACGCCGATAAGAACAAGAGGTACACGGTGCTTTGCAAGCGTGGTTGTGGTTGGGGAGTATGGGCTCGGCTGCAGAGGAATGGTAAATGGAAGATTCACAATGTCAAGCAACCACACACTTGTCGCTCTTCGAAGCCCAAGGGTGTGCATGCCCAAAACACGGCTCGTTACCTTGGTTCTCGGCTAGTTGGCCTTGTTAGGGCTGATACCGATACATCTGTGTCAACGATTGTCGAGGCTATATTTGGGTTCACTGGATACAGAGTGAAGTATTCCAAGGCATGGAGGGCAAAACAGTATGCTATAGAGTTGCTTTGGGGTGATTGGAAGGAGGCTTACAACCAAGTCCCTAGGATTCTAAGTGCCATGAAACACTTCAATCCAGGACTTCGATGGTACCATTATGCCGGTCGCATAGTCACGGATGTTGACGGTATTCCAAGACCCACTCTACAAAGAGTGTTTTGGTGTTTTGGCCAATCTGTGGAGGCGTTCAAGCATTGCCGTCCATTAGTGCTTGTCGATGGCACCTTCCTAACAGGCAAGTATAGGGGTGTTCTAATGATAGCTGTCGGGGTGGACGCCGACAACCAACTTGTTCCTTTAGGTTTTGCTTTGGCCGAGAGTGAGAACGATGATAGCTGGTCTTGGTTCATGAAGCTATTGAGGAAGCATGTTTTGGGTGTGTCACGTAAGATATGCGTCATCTCTGATCGTCATCATGGACTATTGAGTGCGGCAAGGGAGAAAATAGAAGGATGTGCTCCTCTGGAGCATCGTTGGTGCATGAGGCACTTTGCTGCCAATATATGGAGACGGCACAAGAAAAAGGAAGTTGTACAGAAGTTGAAGTCTTTGTGTGGTTGTCGGACTAAGAAAAAGTTTGAAGAAACCCTTGATGAGTTGAAAAAGGTCCTTAATGCTCCGGCTAAGACATGGCTACGAGACCAGCTGCCTAATAGAGACAAGTGGGCTCTTGCCTTCGATGAGGGAGGTCTTAGGTATGGCGTGATGACTACCAATTCTTCGAGTCATTCAACAAAGTGTTCAAGGGTATAAGAGCTGTCCCCGTTTCGTGGGATTGTTGAGTACTCTTTCGGGAAGTGCAATGAATACTTTGTCAAGCCTGGAACACGACTAATGTGTGTAAAGACAAATGGGGTAAATCAGGTAGAAGGCACTTGGATATGGTCGAGACGATAGCATCCAACCAAGTGGGTGAAGCATTTGGCCCATCTAGGCTTGTTTACAATATCAGGTCAGCTGGAGGTACCAATCCTGGTGGAGAAAAATATGGTGGTAGAAATTATAGGGTAGACCTAGATAAAGCTCAATGCTCTTGTAATACACAATATCACAAATTGACCATCTCTAAAAAAATGTTAATTCATCTACCTTTGTATGGTATGAATGTAGAGTTCTAGCCAAGCGAGCCAACGTGGCCAAGGAAGGAACGTTCGAGGACGTGCACGTGACCGCTCCGACGTCGGCACTCCAAATATCCTTCCCACCAACCCAAGAAGGCAGCGTCGTACTCGAAACCCCTACACGCCCGGCCCGTGATGGCTAGGAAGTTGTTTCGCTACTCGTGTTTTTAAAACTTGTCATGTTATGGACTCTAGGACGATGTCGTTGGACTATGTGATTTGGAGACTATGTCATTGTTATTTCAAGAACTATGTGATTGTGTCGTGGACTATGTCGTGTGGAGACTGTTTATCTCGTTTAAAACTATATGAATGTGAGTGTGGTGGACTATGTGAATGTCTATGTGAAAGTATTTTTATTAAATGTTGTGTATGTATCGTGTTGTGGCTTATGTGTCTCTGTGCTAATATGGAATCTGTGTTGCCAAGGCAGAAAGGGAGCAGAAAGAGAGCACACAAATCTGTGCAAGCAGATACCTTGTCACGCCAAGCCAGCTGGCGTGACAGTAAGGCACTGCCACGCCCGAGTCGACGGCGTGACAACCCGTCACGCCCGAGCTAGGCCGGGCGCGACGGCAAGCGCTTCTGATCCCGGCGCATACTGGGTATGCAGAGTCCCTGGCGCGGCTAGTCACGCCGGGGCGGTTGGCGTGACAAAATTGTCACGCCAGGCCACTTGGCGTGACAGACCATCCCCCACGCCGTCGACTCCGGCGTGGCACCATCACTCTGTCACGCCGAGCCAGCCGGCGCGACGAGGCCTGCTACAGTACTGCGCATACTGGAAATGGGCGGTCTCGGCGGGGCTAGTCACGCCCGGCTCGCTGGCGTGACAAGTGTGGCTATCCACGCCAGGCCGGCCGGGCGTGACAAGGGGCGAAAGGAAAAAATCCCCCACTACCTCTCCTTCGAGCCGGGGCCTCTGCTCGTTCGAGCTAACGTCAAGCCCTCGCCCGGGGCCTCTCGTTGCTTGGACATGCAAATCATAACATAAGTGCTATGCATTTGTGTTGCCTCTGCTTCATTCAAGCTAACGCCATGCCCGATACGCAAATCATAACATAAGTGCACATCATCCTAGTTTTTCATACAAATGCGTACCATAGCCATAGTCCGACAGGGGAGAGGACTTAGTGCGGCGTTGGTTCATGGAAGTGCCATAGCATTACAGGGACATATAAAAGCTGCCTTTCTACAAACAAGTCCAAGGCATCCAACACTATTAGACGAAACTAGTAGTACTCATTGTAGTCTTCGGCGGTCTACTCAGCTTGGCGTCGGGGTCATAGTCGAAGTCGGGAGGCGCCCGTCCTCATCGTCGCTGTTGACCTCATCCTCCTTAGGGGCCGGGATGTCCATCGTTAGGTGGCGACTCGGGAACTGCAAATAAAAAAACAATGTTAAACACCACCAAGGATAACATGCACTACTATGGATCATTCGTTACACACAAACTACTCACAAAGCTCACGACACATATTCTTAGGTGGCCGCCCATGTTGCACACGCCAACGGTCCTCCCCCTTCAATCTCTGACGATGAAAAAAAATTGATCTCCCTCCTACGCTCCAAATCCATGAAGTCGTAGCGCCCTTGTTCGTGCGCCAAAACCTAATGAGCTCCTCACCGTCATGCGGTCGACCGACTCTCTTGAACTTGTTGTCCGTTGCTCACAAAGTCATCACCAAGCATATTCCATGTGGCAATAGATGGGCCTAAAACACCGTGCTTCATGCGGCATGTTTGCCTTGCGTTGTGCAGTTTAATCCTCTGCCTTTCATTCATATAAGAAGAACGGACTTTGTTCTCGTATATTTTCACCCACAACTCTCCACGACCAGGAAAATCCTCCCAATCACATGTCTTCCCCGCCTAAACATACATAGAGTAGTGAGCACATACTATGCGTTCACAAATTGGATTCAAAAACTAGAAAAAGTTGATAAATAAGTAAACTCACGAATAACTCATTTGGCCCTCCATAAGCATTGCCACAGTAGTGCCCCCATCCTAGCTCCGAAGGAACAACTCCTACGCGAGCCTTGATGCCACATTTACACTTACGGTCCGGCATCTTTAGACATGGCCATGTTTTTGAAAATGTAAACTCTTTAACCTCCCCCTCGAGGGCCATCGCGGCCGAGGTCCATACACGTACTCATCGAAATCGCAAGTGGAAATCCACGCCGCAATGGGAAACAATACGAACCATTATGTTAGATTTTCAACTAGCGCATATGACATGGACAAGAACAATAATCGAAAAGAACACTTACACAAATACGTTGACCACAATGGAAGAATGGAGTGAACATTCCATCCTTACTTGGTTCTTGGAGAACGGCAACCTTGCCACAAAGGACGGTGAGGAGGATTCTCTAGCCGCTCGGCTCGGGCAAAACACCGCTCAATACCACCATCGGAGGAGGAGGATTCAAGGGGGAGGCACCCACCTCTTAAACTCAAAGATATGGAAAACTCTTCCATGGGTCATAAGGGAAAAACATGATGCGTCTATCTAACATGGCATCACCATCCAACCATTGGTAGAAGTTGCATCCGTTTATACCTCCTAGTGACGGGGGATGTTGTCGCAATGGGCAACAAAAAAAAAAGCCCGCCTGTAAGATCTAGGATGCCTTGATCGCTTCACAGGCCGGTACACCACAAAAACATTTAGGGACCGCATCACCATCTTTGAATGGAGCATCTATGTCATCATGCACCGCCGGGATGGTGCACAAACGAAACCTCCTCGCAATGCTCCATTGATTCTATTACAAAATCTTATACATAACAATCAAAATCTCACAAACATGTAACCATAGATAAAATTGTTCCATATGAACTAAAGGATTCATTAGAACAAAAATTAAGACACTACAAACCCTACAACAGTGTAATAGCCATACTTCCATTCAACACCACTCAACTTAATACCTACTTACTTCCATTCAACAACTACTTACAAAATTGCATATACCACAAATGTAAAAGATATCCATAACAAATGTGTGCAACATATCTATAAGAATAAACCTAACTATATAATACTATATATCCATACCACATATGAACCCTAAAACAATGTACTAAGGATGAAAAAAGCAAACAAATACAAGAATAGAGAGGCATATACAACAAAGCATAGCAAAGAAAACCACTTCTCTCAACAACACAAAGACAAAGCGCCAAAACCCGCAAAGTCAAAACCATAACGGGTAAAATGGAAACAAGTAAACCAAATCATATCATGCTACCATGGGAGAGTCTTACCTCAAAGAGCAATGGTTGCAAAAATTGGTGCTTCAACAAAGAAACTAATTACATTGGAGAAGAGGGGAGACAAAAGGGAGAGAGAGGTAAAAAAAGCCGCTGCTGCCGCCTACTCGCAAAGAAGTGCAAAGAAAGAGTGGGAGAAGGAAGGAGGAGAGGCTCGGGCTCGGTGGGTTTTAATTGCTTGTCGCGCCCGGCCCGGTCCGGGCGTGACAACCGTCACGCTAACGCATGCGGCGTGACAGGGCGGGCCCCACCGACGCCACGCCAGCCCGGTCAACACCCGATGCCACGCGATGTGTGCCGCCACGCCCGAGCATGTGGCATGACAGAGTGGTGCTGTCACGTCAGCTAGGCTGGCGCGACCAAAGGGGCTATGCGGTGCAAATACTTTTCCAACCAGTTTTTTTTTTGCAATATCTTTAATTATGGGATTAAAAATAAAAAAAATCCGCTAGCTACGTGCATGTATAAGCTGGGCATCAGTCGTTTGAACAGTTTTTTTTTAGTAAATTAGCCAGCTCGTTTTATGAGCTAGCTGAACCTATTAATTATTGAATAGTATTTTTCTCTTATAACAAATCAACCGGTTTATTTTATAAGTCAATTTATATGACCAACCGTCATTGATCCCCACCTGTCAGAGGCAGGCACCGTACGTGGGTACAGACCGCTCTACACCGTGCACGTACATCTTGTGCCCACGGACGCCGTGCACGTACATCTTTTGCCCACGGACGATAGTGCTTCCTTGGTGCAGGCTCCAACCCGACCAAAGTCCAACTAACCGTGCGATGCAATGCAATGCAACCGGCCGCCAGCCACCATCGTCCTGTGGCCACTAGGTTCAGACGACGTACGTACAGTATATATGCATGATGGCTAAGCTTCTTCCCGCCGCAAGATCGATAGTCCTAGGCTCCTAGCAGCTAGCTACTCCTGTCCTGGATGATGTTGTACATGTGCATGTACGCCGTAGATAGCTACTGATATGGCACGGTACGTACATTTCTTGCGTAGTACTACCTCCTACCTCCGTTACCTTTTAAGGAGCGGCTACATGGTCTCGCAAACTACACTTTAACCATTTACTTATGTTATATTATGATATTTATATTTTTAAATTTATAATATTTAGATAGTATGTTAAGTCACAAATCTAACTGTATATATCAAGTTTATAGTATAATAATTAAAATTTATGGCTAAATTATTGGTCAAAGATTTAAAATTTAATTCTTGAAAATTGTGGGCGCCTTATAAAAGATAATGGAGAGAGTATTTTCTTTGTCGACACATATGTATATCCACACTAGACAGATCCATTCGTCGACCATACAATATCCACTGACTGCTTAGCTGCTGCACAAACACAACACTTGCTTGTTATTATTCATTCGTACAGAGGGAAATGCTAAGCAGGTGGGAGGAACTAGTAGGACCCATGCCAGAGAGGCCATAGTCAACAGCTCCAAGGGCGAAGGCAAGTTGTAAGCTATGGGTGCAAATGCACCTCCCAAAAAATGGAAAAAAATAGTGATATTAGTTAAGATTTTACCATGTATGTAACCCTAAGAGACATATCTATGCACCCATGAGGCAAGTGCACCCTTCTCTAAATTGCTCTAGCTAGCTTTGTCATTGGGCGGCTCTAGATAGAACACACCCTAGGGGTCATGCAGATGCAGGGGTGGTCGGTCGCTAGCGCCAAAGAGAAAGAGACCATAGAACACTGTTATATGTAACTTCTGGACCCATATCTATTACCATTACAAAAATCCATAGAAAATTGTTAAATAGAAAGGCTCAACAAATTTGACATAAAAAGGGGTGGGAGCCAAGTACTCTATGTAAAAACTAGTTCAACAATCCCATAGGACCTTGATTAACCCAATCACATAAAACACGTAATCACTTGTTGATTAGTACTAGTTGCACTGACCTGAGGTGAATGCAGTGCCTCCTGAGCTGACATCCACATGCCTCCAAGCAGCAGTCATGGTGTTGATGAAGACTCGTGGTTCTTAAATTGAGGTATGTTCTATATCAAAGTGTAGTGCTCAATGAGATCTAAACCTTTGTAGTTTAAAATTTTTCAATTTAAAATTATTTACAACTAAAAATACCGATTACAATATCTATATGTATTATAAGTGATTGTGTGATACGGTGATGAGAGGTTACGGATTCACATCCAGCACTAGTGCAAAACAAAACCTGAATTTTAAATCTTGTGTAGTGCTAGGCCAACACAAAATATATTTTCTTCTTTTTTTATGACTTCAAAATTGTTTTTTTTTAAAGTCTAAACAACACTAAGTCAACTGCACTTGCAATGATTTAAAAAAGTCTATTGTTTTTAGGGATAGTTGACTAAATTAAGAGTCTCTAAAAATATATTTTTAGAGAGTGTGGATTAACCATACTCTCTCCATATAGGAAAAAGTAGTAGTTTTGGACAAAATTTTGGTCAAAACATTGAGAACATAAATCATAAATAACTTTTAAATTGTTAAGTTTAAAAATATGAAAACCATATGAATAGATTTGTCTTGAAAAATACTTTTATAAAAGTATAAATATATTACTTTATGATGAGTATTTTTATAAAAATATGAAGTCAAAGTTATACTTTGGAGACCGTGTCGTTGTTCTAAATGACTTCTATTTCCAACATGGAGGGAGTATAATAGTTTTTCTAATTGGCTCCGAAAATTATTTTTATAAAAATGATGTTTGATGTTTGTAAGGCGGTGTATACATTGTTATATATCATTTTTTAGAATGTACGGAAGATTGTTAATAAACCAGTTGGCTCCATAACTTTGTATTTGCTCTCGATTATGTATGTGTACAGCCGACCCTACCACGTCACATGCATGATTTGCCCTTTTTTCTGAACATGGAGAGAGCATGTGAATTCAATTTCGAGTGAGCTTCTACTCGACTATTCCATTTCCTTGGTCTGGTCACATATATAATCTTCAGTTCGCGTCCATCAGTCTTGTATTCCTAATCAGAGGCACTTATATGATTGCGGGCATATCTGGAACCGTCTATCATGCGTAATATGCACATCAACAACTCAACACGCGCGCGCGCTGCATACATGCATCAACAATCATACGACCAATCATTAGGCCGGGGTGGCTTGCGAGTTGCGACAAAGAGACTAGAAAGATCCAACCCCTTTGTCCTCTTCGACGAATTAAAGGGCCAAGTGGCTTATAGGCTGGCTGATAAGTTAAAATATTGTATAAATAACTGGTTTTCTGTGAGAGAGAGAAATATTGTTAGCTTGTAAGCCAAAATAGCATTTTAGCTAAAACGAACATAGCTAAATTATCTTTCCCATACACGGACTATCTCCAATTCTCCACTTATCTAAAAGATCTTCAATTCTCCAATTCCCCGGCCGTCAAGGGGGGAAAATTAAAGCAGGAGCCGACTCAGCTGAGTGAGATATACACACACACACAGTAGGATTAGGACTGACGGATCGGAATGCACCCTTTAATTACTCCATCAAAACGAACTAGGGCCTTGTTCAGTTCGCAAATAATTTGCATTCGAACTCTTGTAGCACTTTCATTTGTATTTGACAACTATTGTCCAAGCGTGCACCAACTAGGCTCAAAAGATTCGTCACGTGATTTACAACTAAACCGTATAATTAGTTATTTTTTACTAATATTTAATGCTCTATGTATGCGGGTAGAAATTGATGTGATGGAGAGAGATTGGAGAATCTTGTAACTTGCATGAGAACTCAACAAGGGCTGGGTTCATTATTTTACTGTACCTAGAGCTAGTACGAAGCCAGAAGAGATGACGGAAAGGACAGTCTGATAATAGTTGTCAGTAGGATACGTGGGCCACCGGTGAGCGCGTGGACCCGTCGCTATCTGGGTCCACCAGTCAGCAATGGGACACGCTTGGTCGGCGAGGTGGTCAGTCGCCCACGACCACGAGGCTGATCGACTACTCCCGGATCCGGATCTCGATACTCCTCCATGAAACAGCAGAGCGGATCTCTGCACGGAAACCCATACACCATGCATAGTACTCCCGTTGTCCAGCTCAAGTGTTAAAAAAGGAGTCCATGGTCAACATGTGTTCAGCATTTGACCGCTTGTTACTCGGTTTTGAATTAGGAGAAGCTTTACGTACTACTACTACTACTACGGCCTTGTTTGGACGGGGAGAGGAGAGAGATTGAAAAGTCCTGTAACACTTTATTTTTATTTGGTAAATATTGTCCAATCGTGGTCCAACTAGGCTCAAAAGATTCGTCTCGTGATTTACAACACAACTATGCAATTAGTTATTTTTTTATTTATATTTAATGCTCTTTATATGCGGCAAACAATTTGTGAGAGGAGAGAGATTAAAAAGTCCTCAGAGCATTTTGTTTGTTTGTGGTAAATATTGTCCAATCGTGGCCCAACTAGGCTCAAAAAGATTCGCTCTCGTGATTTACAACCAAACTGTGCAATTAGTTATTTTTTTATTTATATTTAATGCTCTTTACATGCGGATACAAATTGATGTGATGGAGAAAGAGAGTGTAAAAACTTATAAATCCAATGTGCATCTAAACAAGGCCTACGTCAGAATTGGAGATGCAGATGCACCATTCATTCTCCCGCGCATGATCGAGAAAGCGTGTTCCTGTTCTAGCACTGGTACTTCTACCACTGTACTACTTCACTCACGCTAATATTATGATTTTTTTTTTTTAAAGAAGAGGGCTTCTTAATTTCTACTACCATATACCCGTACGAGGCAAAGCTTTTCGACTAGGGCCTTGTTTAGTTCCACGAAACTTTTTGAGGAGAGAGATTGTAAAGTCCTGTAGCACTTCATTTTTATTTGGTAAATATTATCTAATCGTGGCCCAACTAAACTCAAAAGATTCGTCCTCGTGATTTACAACAAAACTATGTAATTAGTTATTTTTTATTTATATTTAATACTCTTTACATGCAGCAACAAATTTGTGAGAGGAGAGAGATTGTAAAGTCTCAGAGCATTTCGTTTGTTTGTGGTAAATATTGTCCAATCGTGGCCCAACTAGGCTCAAAGATTGTCTCGTGATTTACAACCAAACTGTGCAATTAGTTATTTTTTTATTTATATTTAATGCTATTTACATGCGGGGGAACAATTGATGTGATGGAGAGAGAGTGGAAAAAACTTGCAATTCCAATTGAAAGTTGCATGGAACTAAATAAGGCCTAGAGTTAGAAATGATATAAGGCCTTGTCCAGGTTGGAATGAAAGTTGTAAGTTTTTCCACTCTCTCTCCATCACATCAATTTCTACTTGTATGTATGGAGCACTAAATAAAAGTAAAAAAATAACTAATTACACGCTTTAGTTGTAAATCACGAGATAAATCTTTTGAGCCTAGTTGGTGCACGATTGGATAATATTTGCCAAATACAAACGAAAGTGCTACAGAGTTCGAATGTAAATTTTTTGCGAACCGAACAAGGCATAAGTGTATTTGATCTGAGTAAAAAATCATATGAAATTGATTTTGACTCTTAGCTTCTCTTGTTATATAAGTATATACTTACTCTCTACATCCTCCCAAAGTAATTGTCCTGAAAACTCAAATATTTTTAGCTTTGATCAAATATATAGAAGAAAATATCAATATTTATAGTAGATAATTAGTATCATTAGATAGATTGTTGAATTTATTTTCATAATAAACTTAATTAAAGACAAAAAAATACTACTAATATTTTTATAAATCAAGTTAAATTTATATCGACATGAATACCATAACGACTATTTTTTTTTGATGGAGGGAGTAGACGATAATAAAAAAAAAAAATAAAATTAATCATCTCATTAGGACTTCTTTGGCACACAAATAAATCTCTGTAATTATCCTACAAATATAATCCCAGCACCACACGTCAGCGACCAATTTGTCTGCACTATATTTTCCCCTCTTATTTTATTATTGTGGTTACGCATGGGCGAATCGTAGGAGGACGAGGTGGTAATCCCATGCATGTTACTTGTGTGTGGCGATGCAATAACGCCATGCGCATGCACCGGCCAGCCAGCATATGATGAGATGAATAATGTAGTCAACGGCTAGTCATAATAATATACTCTCTCGTCTGAATCGCAACTTCTAGAGTTGTCTTAAGTCAAATTTTTAAACTTTGACTAAATTTCTAGAAGAAAATACTAAGATATACGATACCAAATTAGTCCCATTAGATTTATCATACAATGTATTTTTACAAGATACTTATTTTGTGTCATAGATATTTATGTTTTTTTTTTCTATAAAGTTGGTCAAAGTTAAAAAAAGTTTGACCGCACGGATTCTAGGAGTTGCAGTATTCGAGAACGGAGGTAGTACTCTCCATCCATCCATCATCTCACACAAATGCATTATTATCTATATATAATCTTTGAGGCCACAATGGCATTAGCAATATATCTATAGTGCGGCTGCTGTCTAGCTCTGATGGTGGCAGCCATGATGGCTAACACCACAAGTGAAGTGATATATGCAGTGTCGACAAACGAATTGATATATATCGATCGAATGGACTACTGAAGTGAATTGTTGCTAGCTAGCCGTGGTAGGTGTGGCCCCGATGGCACACTATTTAGATTTGGATCAACAACTCGATGCATGCAAAGTCACATTGGTAACCATGTTAGTTGAAATGGCAATGGAAGGGAATTTGTGCTATGGGCACACACAAATACGTGCATCATTCATAGTCATAAATAAAGCATACCTGACACGTTGACGTGGTAGTTGCAAATAAGTTAGAATTAAATTAATTACTTATACGAATACATAAACAATTATAAATTAATGTGAGCTAGTGGATAGTATGACACATTGATGTAGAAAACTAAATGATGTTGGTGGATGATGTGCATACGCTAGTGGGGTATAATTGCTTCTAATAGTGAACTAATAAGGTGGACAACTTGAATTAATGTCGAGATATAGCTATAAGTTTAAGATTATAAGATGTGGCAGAAACTTCTAAATTATATGGCCCACAAGCACCTGACATTGTCCCTAAGACCTCTGTCGGCTATGCTTGTACACCACATAACCTAGATTGTTCCGTCGGATGGATCCCCGATAAACCACGATTCCTCCAGGATCGATACTTACAGAGACATCACAGTATTACAACAGTTTTCATACACAAATACCAGAGTAGCGGAAGACTTACAATAACTTAATTTACAAACTATTTGATAAACTTATACAAACCAGTGTTTATAATTACAAAACAAATGGAAGTATCATTACTTAACCTTATTACATTCATACAACAAAATGTGCCCCCCCCCCACGGGCCACACAACCTATTCCTCGGCAGACTCTTCCTCGATCACCGTCATGCAACAAGGGCCGTAGCACACTTGTTCACACGGTTCACCTGCAACAGGGGTTTAACAAACCCTGAGTACAAAAAGTACTCCGCAAGACTTACCCGACTTAAAATTGGGGAGAAGACTCAGGGATGCTGGCTAATAGGGATCAAGGTGAGTGTTGGTATTTTTAACATCACTTCAAGTTAAGTTGTCATCCCTAACATGATGCCAAAAACCAAGGATAAAAATAATCTACACGCAATGACTCTAATTAGAATATATCCGCAAGCGCCTGCATAATTCTCCCGTTGTACCATTTCACCCGGAGGAAGTATTCCGAGTATCGTTGATTTATTTTTTATGCCAAAAGGATAAAGCAAAGATTCTATTTATTAGGTATGGGTAACTATTAAGTATAGATGAATAAACCCCTGTCATAACCTATTACACCAATGCCTTAGCAATACCTAGTCAACAAGAATAACGATAAATGATAAATGAGTAATTAAGATAAATGGTATTCCGAGTTAGAATGTAGAGACTCTCTAATGTATTAAAACAATCTAGAGGTTCAATTAGAAATAAGGAAACCTATGTAATTACTAATATAAAGTCTACAACCTACGCATGCTACACATTTTCATCTATAGTGCAATAAAATCAAGACATCATAAGGAGCATCAACTAATGAGGATATTAAGACACAAAGGTCACCTCCTTCGCGACCATGCTCGGCTAGTCCTACGTGCACGGGGGGATGGACTACTGAGAGGAACCAACGCATTTGTCACCCCACGGACTACCACACGACCCCGGCACATCGGGGTGCCTCCGTAGGTACACAATATATCTAGACACCACGCCTACATAATGCGCACCACCCGACCCACTCGAGTATTGAATCGGCGCTTTACGATCATATAACAATAATCATCATAAACTACAACTATATCGAATGTGCAACTAGAATAGACTAAGAACCTGAATAAGTAGCAATATATTAAAGTAGAGCAAAGTCATAATGAAATACAAGATAAAATTACCAAATTCTAGAAGACAGATCCGAATCCCGAGCGGAGCGCCCGATCTCTACTTGAATCGTGCTAGGCGACTAAACTAAGAACTTGAAGAACTAGAGCTCTACTTCTAATCTCCGAAAACCCTAATTTCGACTACTCTTGACGAATGAAGCAGGAGGAATGAATTGGTGTCTTGAGGGGGTCTACCCCTCCTTTTATAGCCCTAAGTGGAGGGCACGCGCGTCGTAGGATCAAACCGACTTAGCCAACGGTGGAGATGAAAACCCTAGGCGGCAAAGAGGAAGCTTCGGAAGGGGGGCCGCCGCCAAGAACCCTAGGGCGCCGGCCGGCCTATGGTGGGGCCGGCCGGCCCCACTGGTGGCGGCCGCGGCCCCCGCCGCTTCGGTGTCTTCTCGATCCTTCCCCGAACCCTCTCGGCGATGTAGTTGCGTCGCGGTTAAGTTTTGTGGTAAATTTGCACTAGAATCCTTCTTTTAGCCTTTTCTCGAAAATCACCTGAAAATTTCACAAATCACCAAAACTCGTGGAATTTGTCGATATAACCCCTATCGTCTACTATTGCCTCTTCAAGAGCCATTGTTGACGGTATAAAATTTGCACTTAGTGACCGTCAACAATTACCCCCAAGCTAAGTCTTTGCTAGTCCCTTAGCAAAGTCAACTTGAAATAATACTTCTAGGGTATCTCATGTTATATCAACAAGTACTTTAGTATTGAATTTAAAATTCTTCTACAGATTATAATTCATTAATCTATCTTTCAAATTCATCCTTTAACCCTTTTACTGTAGGGCTTATCAAACTTTTAATTAAATCTTGGGTGATTGAAAGATAGAATAATCAGCAAGCAACTTTGCATATATTTCATTCTTTGCTTAAGCATTACTCCAGGGTTTTTTTTTTTTATTTTGAACATGTATGGATTATTATTTTAAAAACCATGTGAGTTTACTAATAAGATTGGAGTGGACTACTTAAGCTATGCATCTTGACTGAATGTGCTGGTGATAAAAACTTTATTTCTAGCTCTTATACAATATTCTCTCTTCTCTGCCTTTCTGAGAAGTGTGGGCTATCTCCCAGCGGATACTTTTTGTACCTATTTTTCCCTCTCAAGCGGGTGTCTTTGCACCCATTGTTTTACTCTCTTTCTTTTGATTTGGCTCATACCTTTTTTGATATGGCATCTTTTGGGCTCATACTTCTTTGGTATGGTATCTTTTCATTTTATAACCCACACTTTCTTTTAGACTTCTAAGAGAGAATTTGTTATATAGAGCAAAAACCCTTTTTGTGCATGTGGACTCAATCATGAATGCATAACAGATTAGTCTACTCAAATCATAGTAGTAAGATAAATTATCAGATTGCTTAATTAATTCTTACAAAATATCTGGAGCTTAGCCATTACTCAGAATGAAACATATACTAGCTCAAACTTTTTATATCATATCACGCCAATTAGTTAGACTGAATCATAAGTTTTATGCTACCCACAAATATCAGGTTTCGTAATAAATTATCAGGGTAGATAAACTTCATATAATTCAAAGAAGGATTTTAATTTCAGATACTAAGTAATTGTAGAGGAATTTTAATTTCAGAATACACACGTTTTTTTTAACTAAGAACTTTAGAATTCTAACTACTACTTTCTAATGATAGAAATTAAATACTAAAAAGTAAATACTAAAAATACTGAAAGGATAAAGTATATACAGAGGTGGATGGTGCTCACCTCGCGGGGGGCTCTCCCCCAAGCTGCATGTTGCTGTGCTCAATAATGTGGCGGAGGCGGTGGTGGATACCCTAAACGGTCTATCGTATTCCACTCCGTGCGTATGTCTGTGCTTTGTCCATGTTGTAACTGCTCGAGCTGCTGGTCTGTCCGGTGCTGCCACTATGCCTGCTGATGAAACATGTCGTCAATCTGGTGTTGCCACTGCTCATGTGGGTGTAAGGTGTCGCTTATCGCCTGCTGCCCCTGCTGAAGGTTAGTGAGCATAGACATAGCAGGGGGTAATCATTTACGATAGTCCAAAAATCTTTGCTCGGGGAGGCGGCATGTAATCATTTACCGGTGGTGCATGGTATGGGTACGGTCCACCAGTGGTGTACTCCGTGTTCCCACGCACAGAGAATGATGCACGGCCTCTCTGAAAATCTTGTCCATGATCTTCAGGATCCTGTGTATGGAATGTTCCCCATCCTGTAGACGTGGACGACTCGCCTTGATGATAAGTGGGTTGGTCCTCCCAACCCGGGTGGGTGGACCACGGGCCGATGTGGCTCATGATATGCACCCGGTTCATCAAAGTTAGTGTAATGGAAATAAAATTTGGACCCGAGGGTGCCGTGTCGGCCTCGAAGTACACAGTCCCCGGTACTCTGGCGATGCGTCTTGATGGACACCGCCAATGTTAGTGGTCTCCGAAAAAGTGAAACTGCGACGGAATGAATCCCCAACTCCCCCGTTGGGCAGCTCGTACTTATTTGGATAATTTTTATAAATCATGATTATTTTATTATATCGGCGTTTCACCATGTGAGCACGAAAGAAAAAGTCATATCCAATAACTCTTCGGGCACCAGTAATAAATGTGAGTGTAGCATTGGACAATAAATCTAATCCTGTAGCTAAGCGTGTAATCCAAGATGTGAATGAAATACTGCACTTTCTCATGGGAGGCACGGTTTTCCAGTAGTTCAACACTAATCTCACAGGAGATGCTTTTCTTTTTTTAATCATGATGTATAGTAAATGCAGCTCATCCTGTCTAATGGTGTTTAATTTCTCTCTAGGAAAGAAAGTAAAAGCTAGCCATTTAAGCATGAATCTCAGTGTTGGTTTATGGACTTCCTCGGTAGTATATTTTTGCTTGCTTTCCTGTTTCTTAGCAAAGGATGCTCTCCCAAAAATCATCTTTATTAAAATCTCCAAGAACATCGCTATATTCACTACACACTTTGCTTTCGAAAAATCCTAGTGCTAAACTAAAATTTTTTTCATGTGAGGGTAAAAGGCTTGTTGAACATTCTAAACCGAACATAATCATCATCAAAGTCTAAGGAGCTAATAAATTCTATGGTGAGTAACTTGCTACCCCGCTCGGTGATTTCCCATGCATCTTCCCATCCAATCATTCTAAAAATAAGCTCAAATTCGAAATCCATTCCGGTTTCAACGAGCAAATTGTCATCAAATGTTAGAGTATGAGTAAACTCTTTTGTCTTTACCACATTGAATATTTCTATTTGAGGTCTAAGTGGTAATAAAATTTGATTAAGGTTTGTTAACTCATACCTCTCTCCCTGTGGGGAAGAGGATGACGGTTGATGTTGCTCAGGAGGTGATGGAGGGTCAACGTCCATTCCAGAGCCGGCAAACGAAGGTACTTGAGATGATGAACAGCTTCGGGTGCTGTGGAAGGAGAGTGTCCTCTTGATGCTCCTGAGTGCACCTCCAACTTTTCGATTCATCTTGCCTGTAGAATGAAGAACACGAAGAACACGGCAAGAACAACAAGAACACGAAGAACTGAAAAATGATTTAGGATTAGCAAATCAAAGAGGGAGAGAAGAGGGGAAATCCTTGTGATGATCTTGCAAATTGATTTCTCTCTCTTTTCTTTTCTCTTTTTCTTGCTAATTAATGAGTGATTTGGAAGAATGCAATGTCGTAGTTGGGAACAGAGGAGGAAATGCGCTCTCTAGTTTCTGAGTGAATGAGTGAGGGGGTGAGAGAAGTTGGAGGCAGAGAGGAAGTAGTAGGGCGCCGGCCGGCGTGGTGGTGGGGGCCCCCCCCACCTGCTGCCTCGGTGTCCATTCTCCTCTGGTGTCTTCAATTGCCTCGAAACCAATCACTTACCTATGCTCTAGGTGCTTTGCTTTCGGTGGCGGGAAGGATGGAGTGAGGACATGCATGTGAATGAGTGTGATAATTTGAATGAGTGGAGTGTAGTGAATAATTGGTGGGTGTGAGGTGATGTGAGGTGATGTGTGTAGGTCCCACATGTCTCCCGTATTTATACCGTATAATGATATAAAATGAAAAACTAAATTACTTTTTATGAATCTACGAAAAATTAGAATTCCAATGATAGTATTTTTTTTATAATTTTCTCGCCACCACGGTAAATTTCACCGACGGGGATTTTACACTCCGTTAGTCATAATTTCATGGGGCTTAGATTTATATATGACATGCTTATTTTATTTCTTTTTAATAATGCAACTGGTAGGAAAAATAAATATGCTAGTTAATGCGAGAATTTAAATTACTGATAACTACCGAGTTACCTCCCTGGCGAAGGTTCGGGGGTTTTTAGAGTCCACCGACACGGACTTCTCCAGTTGATTTATTCTTTATGGTTGATCTCCGCGGTCGGAGATGTTGATGCACTTTGCTCTTCTTGATCATTCGAGTCTTGCATTGCTCGGGTCTTGGTCTTGAATGCAAATCGCTCTTCTTGCCCGTTAATGGTAAATATAATTTCTCCAGCTCCAACGTTGATGGTCGCATTTGCGGTGTTTAGGAATGGTCGCCCAAGGATAAGAGGTATCTTCCTCTCTTCTGCATGTCAAGTACCACGAAATCTACAGGAACGAAAAAGTCACGGATTTTTACCGAATATTTTCTCGCTATCCCTGCAGGTAGCGGACCGATTGGTCGACTAGTTGCAAGCACATTGTTGTTGGAGTGAGTGGGGCATAGTTGAGTTTGTCGAAGACCGTCTTGGGCATGACACCGACGCTTGCTCCAAGATCACACAAGGTGTTCTCGAACATCCGGTTGCCTATAGAGCAATCAATAGTGGGACATCCCGGATCCTTCTTCTTGATAGGAGAAGAATGTAGGATTGCCTCACCGCACGCCCTCTGTTAGCTTGATGACTTCGGTAGGGGTAGTGGTCCCTTGTTGTTGAGGATGGATCGAAGGTACTTTGCATATGTGGGTACCGCATAGCATCTAATAACGGAATGTTGATATATAATTTTACGTATAATCTCCATAAACTTACCGAACCGATCATCGGTGGAGATACTCCTCCTCCTTCGTGGGAACGGTAGGATAGTAGTATCTTCGAAGTCTTGTGTTAATTCGGGCTCTTGCGGATCATCTGTTGGTAGGGGTGCTTCTATTTCTTTCTCTTGGTTGTTCTTTCCAGCTTCCTTGTCTACCTGCACTGTATGTGAGGGTCTACGTGCCCCTTCTGGGTAAGGTGGATCACGTGTAACCTTACCTCCTCGAGTAGATATTCCTTTAATCTGTTCATGGTTAGTGGCGCATGCAGTAGAAGCTAGATGTGTAATTTGTGATTCTATCTTGTTATTAAACATTATTTGCTCTTTAACCGCTAGAGAAAAAATTATCTAATTTTGAATTAATTCCTTCTAACATTTCATCATTAAAAGCAAGCTTCTTATAAATACTCTCATTAATTCTAGCTTGTTCTAATATTAGTTCTCTCAAGGGTGGTTGTCTTTGATTTGAGGAATTATAGTTACCTTGGTACTTACCTTGGCTTGATGCCTGAGGTTGACTCCATCCTTGCTTCTTGATGATTGCACTAATATCTTCTTCATATTGATCTTGAGAATTGAATGTATCTTGAATAGCTTGACGATCTCTTTTGTAATTATTCCTCTGTTCTAGCCAGTTCAATAATACATCCATCTTGGTGGATATTGTACACAACTCCTCTGGAACTTCGTCACTTTCATGGCATGTCCGGGTGTTGAATATCCAGTTCGATTTTCTCGCCATCTTTGCCATCATTGCTTCACTCTTTTTGGGGTGAGTGACATAAATGATCCTTCAAAGAAGGCGTCCAATTACTCACATGACCTTTGGGTTAGTCCATGATAGAATGTTTGCATGAGCAACCACTTCTCCATTCCATGATGCGGGCAGTCGATATATATCCTTGAAAACGCGCTCCCAAGCTTCCGGAATAGGTTCACCTTTCTGGCCGACGAAATTCTCAAATCTTCCCCTTAAGATATTCGTTCGGCCTATTGGGAAAAAAACTTCTCTAGGAAAGCTTTCGAACATTCTCCCCATGTCTTGACTTGATCTTTACTCGATAAAACCATCTTTGCTTCGCTCTTCCTTCTAATGAGAAAGGAAACAAACGAAGTAGCACGACATCTTGAGGAATGCCCCGAATGTCAATGGTGTTGCCAATCTCCGGAAAAATTCTGCAGATAAGCAATAGCATCTTCATCCTTCTTTCCACTAAATATGATAACTTGCACCATTTTGATGAGGCTTGGCTTGATCTCATAATCATGTTCTCCGATGTCGAAAGTTGGACCCACGCGAATATTCTCAGTGCTTGGAGCAGAGAATTCACGCAGAGTCTTCTCAGCCATCGCTTCTCAAAATGATGTAAGACCCTTCTTCCTATGGTTGTTCCTGATAAGAGTTAAAATTCTACAACCAATTCCTGCACTTACCCTATAAAATTTTCTAAATAAAACATGGGTAAGTCTGCTAAAGCAAAAAGGTTATGATCTAGATATAATTTTAATATTTTGTTTTCCATGAAAGGTTTACTCATATAAAATTCTAAATATATATATATATATATATATATATATATCCTGGTGAATCAATAATCCTAATAAATTAACCTAATAAATAAAATTGCCATCCCCCGAAAACGGCGCCTTTAAATGCTTGTTGGTATTTTTAACATCACTTCAAGTTAAGTTGTCATCCCTAACATGATGCCAAAAACTAAGGATAAAAATAATCTACACGCAATGACTCTAATTAGAATATATCCGCAAGCGCACAGATAATTCTCCCGTTGTAGCATTTCACCTAGAGGAAGTATTCCGAGTATCGTTGATTTATTTTTATGCCAAAAGGATAAAGCAGCATTCTATTTATTAGGTATGGGTAACTATTAAGTATAGATGAATAAACCTTGTCATAACCTATTACACCAATGCCTTAGCAATACCTAGTCAACAGTAACGATAAAAGATAAATGAGTAATTAAGATAAATGGTATTCCAGAGCTAGAATGTAGAGACTCTCTAATGTATTAAAACAATCTAGAGGTTCAATTAGAAATAAGGAAACCTATGTAATTACTAATATAAAGTCTACAGCCTACGCATGCTACACATTTTCATCTATAGTGCAATAAAATCAGAAGACATCATAAGGAGCATCAACTAATGAGGATATTAAGACACAAAGGTTACCTCCTTCAGCGACCATGCTCGGCTAGTCCTACGTGCACGGGATGGACTACAGAGGAACCAACGCAAATGTCACCTGCGCGGACTACCACACGACCCGGCACATCGGGGGTGCCTCCGTAGGTACACAATATATCTAGACACCACGTCTACATAATGCGCACCACCTGACCCACTCGAGTATTGAATCAGACCCTTTACGATCATATAACAATAATCATCATAAACTACAACTATATCGAATGTGCAACTAGAATAGACTAAGAACCTGAATAAGTAGCAATATATTAAAGTAGAGCAAAGTCATAATGAAATACAAGATAAAATTACCAAATTCTAGAAGACAGATCTAGAATCCCGAGCGGGCCCGATCTCTACTTGAATCTTGCTAGGCGACTAAACTAAGAACTTGAAGAACTAGAGCTCTACTTCTAATCTTTGGAAACCCTAATTTCTGACTACTCTTGACGAATGAAGCAAGAGGAATAAATTGGTGTCTTGAGGGGGGGTCTACCCCTCCTTTTATAGCCCTAAGGAGGAGGGCAGGTAGGATCAAACCGACTTAGCCAACGGTGGAGATGAAAACCCTAGGCGGCGGGAGGAAGCTTCGGAAGGGGGCGCCGCCAAGAACCCCTAGGGCGCCGGCCGGCCCTATGGTGGGGCCGGCCCACCCCACTGGTGGCCGGGCCCCGGCCCCGGGTGTGTCTTCGGATCCTTCCCGAATCCTCTCTGGCGATGTAGTTGCGTCGCGGTTAAGTTTTGTGGTAAATTTGCACTAGAATCCTTCTTTTAGCCTTTCCTGGAAAATCACCTGGAAATTTCATAAATCACCAAAACTTCGTGGAATTTGTCGATATAACCCCTATCATGAATGCCACTTCCATGATATAAGTCCAAAAATCATGAAACTTGTTTTATGTGCTAATTAGGTGATGATGATCTTAATTATGAAGTTTGATCATGTTTTGACTAATTCTTGTATTATGTTTAATTAATACCTTATTTAGTTAATGTTTAATTAATCAATCCTTTGGTTAATTAGGGTTTAATTAATCTTCAATTAGCAAGTTAATTAGCGACTTTCAACAACTGTAAAAATAGTCAATAAATTAGTAATTAACCTTAATCATTATTAGAGTTGCTTGATTTTGGGATTGAGTGATGACCCTATGTCATTAACCCTAATGACCTTCGGCATTTTATGTTGATTGCGAGTCGTTAGTCCGTCGTCGTCGACGCTAGTTATACTTCGTTATGCAACGTTACCGTGAAGGAAAGTAGTACTCAAGATAGACTAGTTGTTGTTGCATCATTATCGCATGTCTTTATTACTGCATTGTAATCATGCATCTTTGTCGTGTAGCTATTGGACCTGAGGAGGGAGTTGATCCAACTCCTGTTCTTGAAGAAGGTGATCCTCGTGAGGAGGTGGGATCGGATCTTGGTACTTGTGTAGTGGAACCTCACTTCATCGAGCCCCAAGGCAAGCTCCGGATGCATTTAAACAATTCCTTGTATTTCGAAAAGCTTTATATTTTATGTTCCTGATGTGATGCATTAGATGTTAGGAGTTGTGTGATATCCTACTTTGATGCATTTACCGTACCTTGATACATTATCCTGAATACCTGCTTTGTTTTCGAAAAGTGTAGTACACGCTTAGCCTTGCTACTAGTGTAGGGTTTTGAGCAACTGTTTTCAAAAGTGTGATAACAATACCCTCTGAAGGGAAGTTACGAAAACTTGATGTTGCTTGTCGTTTATCCTTGTTCCGACGGGGTCAAGGGTACACTACAAGAGCATGATGATGAGTAAATCGAGACACCGGTGGAGTGACTTGCATCAGGATGGGCTAGTGCCCTGGTGTAGTGTCGTCCACTTGTGTCGGTTAAGGACCGTCCGTTGTGGTGATCCTGCGGTCAAGAAGGATATTGGATAGTACTAGTCGCATGCTAATGGCGGTAAGCTCCCTTGTACCATCCGTGACGAGAACGGACACTGGGACGGGAAGTAGCGGGTACCCACACTACGAGCGCACCGTCGACGTACAGACGGCGTAGGGAGATGGCGTACCGTGCTCTCGTGGCTAGTACCCGTTCTTGCAGGGAGAAATACAAGCGTGAGTTGATGTATGTAAGATGTTCGGTCCTGCATATATCGTGTGGCGAGGAAGCCCCAGCTGGGTATATTAAGCGATTCGAATCGTCGTTGCTCCACGACATGGGAGACTTGACCAAGCGTCAGCATCGTAGTAATGATGAAAGTGGTGAGCCTGGAAAGTTTTTAAATCGATACATGTTTGACAAGTGATTGCTATAGTAAGGACCGGCTTAGTATCTTTTCGTAAAAGGTGTCTTTTGATCTTGCTAAAGCCTCACCTTGATCCCTATTAGCCAGCATCTCTGAGTCTTCTCCCCAATTTTAAGTCGGGTAAGTCTTGCGGAGTACTTTTTGTACTCAGGGTTTGTTAAACCCCTGTTGCAGGTGAACCGTGTGAACAAGTGTGCTACGGCCCTTGTTGCATGACGGTGATCGAGGAAGAGTCTGCCGAAGAATAGGTTGTGTGGCCCGTGGGCAGGACACATTTTGTTGTATGAATGTAATAAGGTTAAGTAATGATACTTCCGCTTTGTTTTTGTAATTATAACACTGGTTTGTATAAGTTTATCAAATGGTTTGTAAATTAAGTTATTGTAAGTCTTCCGCTACTCGTATTTGTGTGTGAAAAAACCGTTGTAATACTTGTGATGTCTCTCGTAAGTATCGATCCTAGAGGAATCATGGTTTATCGGGGATCCACCCGACGGAACAATCTAGGTTATGTGGTGTACAAGCATAGCCGACAGAGGTCTTAGGGACAATGCCAGGTGCTTGTGGGCCATATAATTTAGAAGGTTCTGCCACATAAGATAAATAGATATAAAGATATAAAGATATAGCTATAGAGATATAGACATATATAAATATGCCCTTTGATGTTAACCTTTGTTAGTGAGCGAGTTTTTGATGACCGATGAAAGAAAGATCAGGTGTATATATAGATAGATAAAAAAGTGGATCACAAATTATTTTTTTTTGGTCTTTCCACATAGGACATAGAAACTTTCCTAGGAAAAAAGAGGCTTGACTTAGTTTATTTTAGATAAAAATTAAACTTTGTATCATAACATTTCAATGGTAGGGTAGAGGGTGGCACATGAAGTTAGTTGGAATAGTACAACACGATCTTGTGACGAACACATTGGTGCCAAGGTATCACTCTCGATTTTCTAGATTCTACAAGCTATATTTGCATATGTAATCTAATTCCATATCACGCGTAGATTTGGTGCGCTCTTCATGCTTCTCTCGATTGTTCACTAATCATGCTCGATGTGTGCATCCCACGCACTCGGGCGCCTGTGATGAGGCCAAACATATGCTAATACATATGAGGGAGAAAAGACATTCAATGAGATGCAACTAAGATAATGCTAGGGGTAAAAAAAAACGAATGACTTGTTTTTATGTATTCAATAGCAACACATATATTCTCCATTGCATGACAACAAACATACGCATCCATTAAAGAGTTTATAGTTTACAATAGAGGAATATATAAATGGTAAATAGTGTTTTTCTCAAAACAATGAACTTTTACTTGTCTAATGGTTCAACATGCTCGTTTCAAGCATGTGTTCTTCACAAGCTTAATTTGTAAAGTATTACACACTTTTGAGATAAAACACAACAGGCAAAAAAGTATGTGGCTATATTGTACAAGAATTTGCTTATTTCAATGCAATCCGCATGGACTATCTTTTTTCTTTGACATCTCACCATTTCCTAGTCAACTGTGGCATACATCACAATATCTAGTACAGAATCATATAAGCTTAATACTCTAGTTTCTTTAGCCATTGGACCTTATCACATGACATATGTAGTTGAGTATCTCAACTCCTCCTATGTATCCAAACTAGAGAGATTTTAGAGTCGATTCTAACTCGAAACTGCTCTTAACCGTACTTTGAAGCCTCTAATCCTATCTATCCAGTACACTTTGACATACTGGATCCTCCTGTCACTGCATCAAAGACATTTGAAAAAGTTGGCTAATCACGCCGTTGATTGGATCCGTTTCTCCCTTACACGGTGCCGCCAATCGTCGTGTAGCCTACTGGTGTGTGGCATACAATTTCTGGTGGCCCTGTTTCCACTGGACCAGCCCGCTACGGGTCCCCATCTATCATCTCCCCACTCACACATGCCATCCCACCTCATAGTACCTTTCTGCTCTTTCCCCTCCACCCCTCTGCTGCTCCCCACAACTCGAGGCTTCCATTGCTGCATTCCCCAAGCTTCCCCGCCGAATTCCCCAGCCTCCCGCCGGATTCGCCCAGCTCGTCGACTCCGGAGCTCGATTCATCCGCGGAGCTGCGGCGTGGGCCGCCAATTCGCCCGGTTTTCGGCGCCCCGCTGATTCGCTTCGGTACTTTATTTTCGTTTTCTCTGGAATATTTCGGTGATTCGTGCCGCATGAGCTCGGGTTGGAGGTGGTGCTTCTGATTCCCGCTGGCCGGAGGCGCGAGGGCATGTGGGTTTCTCTGGTGTGGATCCGGGGCTGCGTGGGCGTCACGTTCGTCGATTTCCAGAGCGACAGGGGAGCCGACTAGATCTCTCGGCTCCTGCGGTTGCTGCGCTCGTTGGAAGAGTCTGGGAGGCTAGCTGTGATCGAAGTAAGTTCGTGTAGGGTTTTGGGAGGTGAGGGGACATGGAGGCCGCCAGGTTCGGCACGCAGAGCAGCCACTTGTACGGCGGCGGGCTGGGCGAGCTTGACCTCAACCAGCGCGAGAAGAGGGTGTTTGGCTGGGACCTCAACGACTGGAGCTGGGACAGCCAGCGCTTCGTTGCCACACCAGTGCCTGCTGAGGCGGCCAATGGCTCTGGTTTGAACAGCTCACCGTCCTCGTCTGAGGAAGCCGAGGAAGAGGTGGCTAGGAATGGTGGCTTGAGAGGTGACACTGATAAGAGGAAAAGGGTCGTGGTCATTGATGATGATGAAACAGAGGATCAGGACATGGTTGTGAATGGTGGCGGGTCGCTCAGCTTGAGAATCGGAGGTCGTGCTGTTGGTGCTGGAGCGATGGAGAACAGCGATGTAAATGAGGATGAGAGGAATGGAAAGAAGATCAGGGTTCAAGGAGGCAGCTCAAGTGGGCCGGCATGCCAGGTTGAGGGCTGCGGCGCAGATCTGACTGCAGCGAAGGATTATCACCGTCGGCACAAGGTCTGCGAGATGCATGCTAAGGCCAGCACTGCCATGGTCGGGAACACCGTCCAGAGGTTCTGCCAACAATGTAGTAGGTTAGTTTTATGGTTCTGCCTGCTTCTGTTACCTTTCAATCACATGCAATTATTTGTTCATAAAAGAACGTATGGGTAGACCTTTTATCTCCGGCGATCGCCATAATCCGTGACAGCCGGAGAAGAAAATAGACGAAAAGGCACATTTATCATGTTTAGACTGAAATGTCAACATTTAAATTTTAGTTTAGTTTAGACATCAGAGCATTCACTGTGCACAGACAAAGGTTTAAGGATGATGCTGGGGGAAGTGGTTAAATAGTTTCATGCTTAGAACTTAAGTGGTTAAGTATTGTATTCATGATAGATGACACTGTATACTTAAAGCACATCCCCCCTGCCCCCAACAGACACACACACACACACACACCAAAGTTCTCTGTAATTATTGTACATGTTCTTGTGCAGGTTTCACCTTATTCAAGAATTCGATGAAGGGAAGCGAAGTTGCCGGCGACGCTTAGCAGGCCACAATAGACGCAGGAGGAAAACCCGCCCTGAAACTGCAATTGGTGGGACTGCTTCAATTGAGGACAAAGTCAGCAATTATTTATTGTTGAGTCTTATTGGAATCTGTGCTAATTTGAACTGTAAGTTTGCTAACTTTGTTATATCACATTTACAATTTTCTTTTCTACGATACTTGTGTATTTTTCCCTTCAGATTGTGTATGTAATGTTTTGGCGAAATTTTCTTGGTATGGAGTATAGACTTAGATCAAGTTTAACGACCACACTCTGTTTTACAGGAGTATATGAGTTCTCGCTACTCTATTTGACATGTTGATGAAAATTTTGTAGTAGGCCCATAAGGATGTTACATGGTATTCAGTGTGCTTGAAGTTTCATCTATTGGTTTATTTATACAATTCTGGGATTGCTCAGCTCAGTCACAGGAAGTTCCTCTGTCAGCTGCATTAGCATATCATATTGAGATTTAGCATCTTTCACCGACAGAATGCTGCAATTACTTGCTGTGTGACCTTCCGGATATTGTGGACATTCCCTTAATTCCATTTGGGAGCATTTGAATCTTAAGTTTCTTAATTATCGAAGAAAAATCCATTATCTTTTCAATTCATTTGTCCATATGGATCAATCCAGCAATCATGGAATCTGTATTCTGTTTACTGAATCACATGAACTCCACATTTGTATTTCATATATGTATTCTGCAGAACTACTGGTATATTCAGGAAGGTACATGACTCTTAGAATTCTCCTTGCAGCTGACAATGTTCAGAATTCAAACAGCCAGGACTTGCTATCCACTCTTTTGAAGAACCTAGGGTCTGTTGCCAAATCACTGGAGCCAAAAGAACTATGTAAACTCCTGGAGACATACCAAAGCCTACAAAATGGATCGAATGCTGGAACCTCTGGAACAGCTAATGCCGCAGAAGAGGCTGCAGGGCCATCTAACTCTAAGTCGCCTTACGTGAATGGTAGTCATCGTGGACAGGCATCATCATCTGTTGTGCCAGTGCAATCGAAGGCTACCATGGTGGTAACTCCAGGTATGATGGACAACCACTGTTTAACCTTCAGAAATTGTTTTCTGATTAACAATTTCCGCTAATTTTTTTCCCGGACTGCACAGAGCCTGCATCATGCAAGCTTAAGGATTTTGATCTGAATGACACTTGCAATGATATGGAAGGCTTTGAGGATGGCCAAGAAGGTTCACCTACACCTGCCTTTAAGACAGCTGACTCTCCTAATTGTGCATCATGGATGCAGCAAGATTCTACTCAAAGTCCACCACAGACTAGTGGCAACTCAGATTCAACATCAACACAATCACTGTCGAGCTCAAATGGAGACACTCAGGTTTGTTTTTTATTCCTTGCAAACATAAAAATGGTAAAGGGCATATTGTTATCTCTGTTACAACTTAGCAACCTGTATATTAACAGATTTATATATTAATGAGACAGTTTGGCTGGCTATAATTTTTAATGGGAAATTGACAACTCACTAGTGACCAATATGTTATTGGAATAGTATGCGTTGATATGCATCAAACTGGGCAACGAACTTAGGTGGAGAATATTTAAGGTTGGAATTTGAAGTGGAATAAGATTTTGAATGCACCTGAATGAAGGAGAGAGACATCAATACATTTGGTTTATGTAGACTAGATTGTGAATCCATACTTGGCTTTAGGGATTTAATAACTCCTAGCTTTAATCGTTAACCTTTTGACTTTTATACCTACCTGACTCTTTTTATACCTTTACTAGAAGTTTAGCCATCACTGTCAAGAACTAAAACATATGCTTAGAGTGGTTTCTGATGGAAAAGTGAACCAAACAAGTGTTCAATCTCCAAGATCCAAGCCTACTAACCTAGAAGTAAAAAGCTACTACGTGCCACTAAATTTCTCTTCAAAGATACGTGCTTCAATCAGATAGACATGCTTTTGATTGCATCTCTGCTGAACAAAAATGTCATGGGGATTCGGAAAAGGACTAGCATGAACTGGACAGCCTTCCGACATATATGGAAAGTTAGTGAAGAGATTTCATGTTAAGAGCCATAGTTTTGGCAGCACTTATGCAAACACCAAGATGCTAATTTTACCATATTATTCCATATGGATTTGCAACTTACTATGCTTTGATGCCATCTTGTGAAACGCCTGATTCTTATTGTTTTGCTTGCAGTGCCGAACTGATAAGATTGTCTTCAAGCTTTTCAACAAAGTTCCCAGTGACTTACCTCCAGTTTTGCGGTCACAAGTAAATTATGCGTTCTCTCAGCGTGCAGCAAGAAGATACATCCTGAATCTAACACTTAAAAATCTTGATTTTTCAGATTCTTGGTTGGTTGTCGAGTAGCCCTACTGATATAGAAAGCCATATTAGACCTGGCTGTATTATCCTAACAGTATATCTTCGGTTAGTTGAGTCTGCATGGCAACAGGTATGCTTCCTTTCTGAATTCTCATGTCAAAGTAGTGCCTTTTTTGTTTGGTTATTAATGGTATTTTCTACAGCTTTCTGAGAATATGAGCCTGCACCTGGATAAGCTTTTGAGTAGCTCCACTGATGACTTTTGGGCATCTGGCTTGGTATTTGTGATGGTTAGACACCACTTAGCATTTATGCTCAATGGTGAGCCAATCCCAGCCACTTAGCTGCTCTTATACAGTGATGCTGCTTTGCAAGCTTTATTCTGGATACTTTATGTAAAAAATTTGTAACTGTCAAGCTTTGTTGTTCATGTTGCTGCAGGTCAAATTATGTTGGACAGACCCCTGGCACCCAGTTCTCATCATTACTGCAAGATTTTATGTGTCAGACCTGTTGCTGCACCTTATTCCGCTACAACAAATTTCAGAGTCGAAGGTTTTAACCTAATCAGTACTTCCTCAAGGTACTTTATCATCTTTATTTCAGATTAACTTATTAATGAAGCATATACAAATAAACCTTGATGTTTCCCTCAGCTTATCCATTTACATCTAAATACTATCTTCTCATGTTCGCAGGCTAATTTGTTCATTTGAAGGACGTTGTATATTCCAGGAAGACACGGACTCTGTAGCAGAGAATGCTGAGTATGATGAGGATAGGAACATCGAATGCCTCAGATTTTGTTGTTCTGTTCCTGGTTCAAGAGGAAGAGGATTTATAGAGGTATAGATTTTGTTATACTTATATAGCTTCTGTTCGAAAACAAAATATACTTGTAGAGCTTTTCTTATGATGCGGTTATTTGGTAACCTTGAATCCTCTGAATATCACCTGCAATTTCAGGTCGAAGATAGTGGTTTTAGCAATGGATTCTTCCCCTTCATAATTGCTGAGAAGGATGTATGCTCTGAGGTTTCTGAGCTGGAGAGTATATTTGAGTCCTCCAGTAACGAACATGCAACTGTTAATGATACTGCCAGGGACCAAGCTCTGGAGTTTCTAAATGAACTTGGTTGGCTTCTTCATAGAGCGAACAGAATGTCTAAAGAGGACGTGACTGATACATCTCTAGCTCCCTTTAACATGTGGAGATTCAGGAATCTTGGTGTGTTTGCAATGGAGCGGGAGTGGTGTGCTGTGATCAAAATGCTGTTAGATTTCTTATTTATTGGCCTTGTTGATGTGGGACCCCGATCTCCAGAAGAGGTGGTGCTTTCAGAAAATTTGTTGCATGCTGCTGTACGGAGGAAATCTGTTAACATGGTTAGATTTCTGCTGAGATACAAACCAAATAAAAACTTGAAGGGAACTGCACAGACATACTTATTTAAACCTGATGCTCTGGGCCCTTCAACGATTACCCCTCTCCATATAGCAGCTGCCGCTAGTGATGCAGAGGATGTGTTGGATGTGCTGACCGATGATCCTGGACTGGTATTCTCTTTTCTAGTTCTTGGAATTTTGCCTCTTTTTTGCCCCACCACTTCAAGCTGAGCTATATTAATTGACACCAGTAGATCATTAGAAACTTAGTAAATTATCATTCTTTTGATGTTTTATTAATCCACTAAAGCACAGACTTACACATACATTCAACTGTTAAGTGATGAATACATGAGTTACCAGATGTCACATACTCACATGCATTGCCTATATTTTTAATCTAATTAATAGAGTTGAATGATATTAGTTATATCTAACATCCCTGTTTTGACTTATCCTATGCAGATTGGAATTACTGCTTGGAGCACTGCACGGGACGAAACAGGTTTTACCCCAGAAGACTATGCTCGGCAGAGAGGCAATGATGCTTACCTGAATCTTGTCCAAAAGAAGATTGATAAGCATATTGGCAAAGGCCATGTTGTCCTCGGTGTTCCGAGCAGTATATGCTCTGTGATAACTGATGGTGTTAAGCCTGGCGATGTTAGCCTTGAGATCTGCGGGCCAATGTCTGCATCAGTGCCAAGTTGCCTCCTCTGCAGCCGTCAGGCACGGGTGTATCCAAATTCTGCGGCAAGGACCTTCCTTTATAGGCCAGCAATGTTGACTGTGATGGGAGTCGCTGTGGTTTGTGTCTGCGTGGGCATACTCCTTCACACATTTCCCAGGGTTTATGCTGCTCCCACATTCAGATGGGAGTTGTTGGAGCGTGGACCGATGTAAGTTTTAGGATGAAATAAGCCTAGCTGTTGTTTGTAAGTTGAGAGTTTTAGTGTGGTGGCAAGATCAAAGGAACATAATTACCGTGTGAAGAAGTTCCTTTGTATTTAAAGCAGGATCCTGTTCCAGTGTTGCTGCTGTGAGCTTACATATCGTCAATATCAACTATATTTACAGCCTAACATACTTCCATTCTATTCATCCATTTTATTGTAGAATGAGATTTTGTGAACCGTCAGAATAAAACATGTTCTTGTTTGTATAATCGTCGAGACATAGTAATGTTTTGTATAATCGTCGAGACGTAATAATGTTTGAATGACGTGGAAAAACACAATTTTATTTTCGTTTTGAAATTTAATTTCACAATTCAAGCTCCTGCAAATTTGCAGGGCTGAAATACATGTACGTGCTTTCAGCCCATCAAGATGTACATTTTGCGATGAGTAGACGGTTTTCAGGTGAGATGTTAGATGGAACATAGCTTACAAGATCAGCAACCAGACCCTTCTGTCCGAGCCATAGTAGCCTCCCCGTGTCAATGATATCTTTACACATGGATCCCAAAGAGGACCTCTCCCCTGCTGGTATACTTCGGATTATTTTCTCAATTCCAACGGCCTCTGGATCAGTCTTCTTTGGTTCTCTAGTCCAACATAAAATGGCATAAAACAAATATCAAGCTTTCAGTGGCGTGATGCAATAAAGTCTAAGTTCCAGAAAGTGAACTATGAGAGTTATTTAAACCGCAAACCACAATGATAAAGTACAAATTTGAATAAAATATTTTACCACAACAGAATATAGGTAAAACCTAAGAAATCGGATATGACACCTGTCAGTTGGTTGGTAATTCCCTACCTGACTTCACAGGACGTGTCTTCAACCTCCACAGCAGAATCGGGGAAGCTATGATCACCATCCACAGCCCAGCTGCTAAACCATGTCATGGCATGGAATTCTTCCTCTGTGATACCTAGTTCCAAGAGGAAAGATTTATCTGCAGCAATAATAAAAAAAAAAGTTACTTGGCAAGCAATTTAATAAGTTTTGCTGTAACTTTCAAGGGAACACAAATTTTTGTATATATGTAGATGAGGTGAATGTGACGGTCACAGACAGATTCCAATTTTTTTTTGTGTTGAAAACTTGAAATGCTTGGCATTCTTCAAAAGGAAATTACTTGTGTAATGCTTCCATTGGCAGAGATGGTGGCAGCAGGTAGCTAGAGCAAGGCCTTGAAGACTATGTTTGCCATTTTTCTGTTTTTGGTCATATTGTTCAGGAAGACAGCACATCATGGTCATATCTGTGGAGATGGATCCAGATAAGTTTTCTTAGATAGTATCAATTTTTTCTCAAAATCAAATGAAGGCATAAATTTCAAACATTAGGACAACCTGTGGCCGGTCCACACAGATGTTTCCCAATTGCTAGATAGTGGAGCCCCCTCAATGCCTCTATTCCGTGCAGTTTCAAATCCTCAACTGTATTTTGTTTATGTTTCTATTCAGTACTTGTATTTGTCAAAGGAAGTACAAGCAAAGAACTATAAATGATCAAATGAACCAGCTCTGTCGCACGCAAAAAGATTCAATCAAGAAGGCACTTGCAAAGTGCAGAACACTCAAAATTCATCATGTTGGATAATCCAATAAATACAGAAATGAAAAAGAAAACTCACTATCAATTCTCAAACGCTCCAATGTAACATCTTCATTTTGACGCAAGCTTCGATCAGCCTAAAGATTGTAGAGGAAAGAGAACAGGTACTTAATCAGGAAGTGAAAGAATTTATCTTGAACAAAATAGATTTACCATAACAGCGAGTTTGTTGTGTTAGAGAAAGTTCACAGTACAATCAAGCTTACTGTAGAAATTGAAATGTCTCCAAATTAACTGCAGTGGTATTAAATGCAGAGAAGAATAACAAGTTTAAACCATAAAGTCACCTCATTACTCATTAGAAAACACACAACTCCGCATTACACTAGTACACGAGTCAACGCATCTTAACATTCGCTTCCCAGAAACATAATAATTTGTTTAGACTTGCTGACCTTAAGCTTGTAGGATCGCCTCTCAACCAAGAACACATTCCTGATCCCATAACAGTCCACCAGCACCTGAGTCAAGTATCCTCTTCCAGCTCCAAACTCCACCACTGCCTGAGCACTCACCGCTGCATTCTCCCCATGAACCGACTCATCGCTGCCCTTCCCCAGCAAGCCAAATGCCTCCATGTTCCCAACAATGGACGCCTGCTGCGCGACATGCTTCTCTTGGTACGGCACCTTCCTGCAGTCCAATCCATCAATAAGAAATCACTCCTCGCTAGAAGAATAAGCATTACACTCCCAATTCCCAAAATGTTGATTTCCCTTTCCCCGCACCTGTCGACCTGGCCGCTCATCCACTTGTCGCAAGCATCGGTGATCAAGTAGGACTCCCGTATCGCCGCGGAGGCCGCTGCGTGCACCGACCGGATCTTCCCGAGCAGACACCGGAACTCCTCCTCCGTAAGCCTGTACACGGCCGCACGCTTCTCCGCCGACGTCACACCGCAGGCCGCCTCACCCGCGCCGGAGTTGATGCCCTTGGAGTAGTACGGCTGCGCGGTGAGCGCGGCGACCTGCTTCTTCAGGGGGCACTTGCCGACGTGCGCCTCCAGGTTCTCCTCGAGGACCGTGCTGCGCGTGGGAAGAGAAGAGAAGGCGGGGATTAGCGGTGGTGCTGGAGCCAACCCAAATGGTGGGTGGGTGCCGCTGCCGGGGGCAGTGGGCTTACTGGGAGGGATCGACGGGGCAGGGGACGCGGCGGCCGGCCCCGGAGGCGGACTCGGGGAGGTGGTTTCCGCAGTATCTGAAGAGCAGGAGCAGGAGCAGCTAGGATTAGGGTTCAGGGGTTAGGCTGACGAGCGAGGAAGCTCAGCAGGAGTAGCTTACTGAGAAGACGGGAGGGAGGAGTTGGCGCAGTGGCGGCGCTTGTTGGGGAGCCAGAAGTGGCAACGTCCTGGAGGAGGAGGCGGCGGCGGTGAGCGCTTACCGTTCGCTGGCGCACGGCCCATCTCTGGCGGCGGCGGCGGCGAGGGGAGGGAGACGCCGGGGAGGGAAACGGAACAGTGGCGCCGAGACAGCCGTAGGGGGGAAGACGAAGGGACCTTCGCAGAGGCAGAGTGACCGTCCGATCGAGTATAAGCGGTCCAGATTAGCCCAGGGAGAAAAATGGTTTCTGGGCAGTTTTGCACTTGAGGCCTTTCTAAATCTAAAATTATTCAAAACAAATTTACCCCTTTAAATTGTCTCACCCTCCTGGGCAGAGACCGTGGCCACGTCGTTCAAAATGTTTAGAACCGTTAGATCTACCATCGTGTGGTCATTAATGCTAGAAGGGGATTCGGACCAAAGCGACTTACGCTACTTCATGGTCCTTCGCGACCCTTACGGTTAAAAAAAAAATAACCCACCCGCCACCATATCTCTCCCCATGCTCTTCCCGAGCTCACCGCGCGACGCCGCCGCCGCTGCCCGCCCCTCCACCTCCCTCTAACCCACCCCCCACCCATCTTCCACCATGCACCTCCGCTTCCTCTTCTTCTACTCTCTCTCTCCCCGAACATCCGCCGCTCCCCGCCCTAGCTAGCGCGCGCCACCCGGCCTCCGCTCGGCTGTGCGCCGGCCAAGAATGTCCGCCCGACCTAGCCTCGGCCTTGGCTCGGCCAGGCCTGTCGCGGGAAGCCCCACCTGTCTTGGCGCCCGTCGACCACGCCACCCCGCCCCTTCAAGCCCCGGCCGGTGCAATCGAGCCTGCCGGCCGCGCCGCGGCCGGCGCCGGCCGCACCGCCCGCGACCCGACCCAACCTTTGTCTGGCCCGCAAATCATACGGCCCGCTGGAGCCCCGGTGCCGGCGCCCGACCAGCACACGGCCTCAAGGTCCGACGCCCGGCGCACGGCGATAAACGCCGACCTAGGGGTTTCGTCCCTACCTGACACGCGAACCACGACGGCCCGCCAGTCAACACCGTAGCTCCTGCCTCACTCTTCCTCCTCCTACCCGGCTTCATGCCTCCTCCCCGATCCGTGGCAAACCGCGCACCCACTCCAAGGCGGCCCCCCTCCGGATCGCTCCCCACCGGCGCCCTAACACCCGGCGCCCTGGCACGGGCCGTCCTACCCAGCTCCTGCAATGCAAGAAGATTTCCGGCGACATTTCCCAGCGCCTTCGGCCAGGCCCAAACTTCAGCTGTCCCTGGCCGGTCTCCGGCCAAGGCCGCATCGTGCGCCCACCGGCGGCTGCCGCTAGGTAGGCCCCGCCCGCAGCGCCGCTGCTTGCATTCTTGTCCCCGGCCATTTGTCCCGGCGCGTGTCCGCCGTCCTTGCTGATTTGCTTCCCCACCGTCTCTCTCTATCTCTCTCCGCTTTGGACCTCCCTCTCCTAATGTCAAATGAATTATTCACGAAGCAACGGTGGCGAGGAGGTGATGGAGATGCGGCGATCCGGCGATGCAAAGAAGAAGCGCTTCCTCCTGGCTGCTCTCACTTCTCAAAGTCTGTAGAAATGTAAAGATGCCAACATGGTTTGTCTATTCGTGTCCATTAGCATCACTGCTTTATTTCAGTCTCACCTCTTAGCTTCTATGTGTATGCAGGCAGTGGGTTTGGCATGTTCGGTCGACCTTGAATCATGCATATTTTGATGCCAAGTGTGTTCATAGGCAAGACATGTTATTATTACCACTATATCTTGTTATGCCTACCAAAAAGGTTGAGGGCCAACATCGGATTAGAATTCTTTTTGGGCATAGTCTATGTTTTCCCCTAGCTGTTCTTGATCATAACTAGAGCTGCTTATGTTCATGACTGATTCTTGCTCGGGCAAATTTGGTGAGTTGGTTTTACTTACTCTTAATCTGCTTTGCCCTTGAGAAATTAATTGGTACATGTTAGTTTTTTTTAAATCTAACGTGTTATCACACAATATCAAGTTTGTCTTTATATATGGGTGTCCCACCGATGACATGCTAAGTCTTAGTGCAATGATCTGAGATAGTTTACACGGTTTCCATGTAGTTTGGTAACTGTTTAAGACTATGTGCAATGATCTCCAAAAGGTTGAAGTGTGCGCACAAACAGGAATTCTTTGTTGGATTGGCATAAAGTTCCTTGCGTACATCTACAAAATGTCTTTCCATATATATTATATCTGATACAATATTCCACTATTTCTCTACTGTTATCAAAATGGATCAATTTTTGCAAAAATGTCTTAGTGATACAGAATTAGAACATGTAGGACCTGATGGGATTGGTTTGGATCTTAATTCAAGGGATGGTTCCTGTACCCAACTTACGCTTTACACTATCTCCAGTTTGTAACTGATTCTTTGAACAACCGCAGGCAGCTGATGCCTTCCACAATGAGTTTGGGTTTGTGCTTCATAGTAGCATTTTCCTGAGCACTATATTCAGAAGAGTATGCCATCAAATTTATGTACTACTTCAGTTCTTTTCCATTTGCTTGGACCAATTTCCAATGCCTTTGTTTCTAATCAGTCGTGTTATGTGACTGTCAATTATTTTATTTTCACTGCTTATGCAGTTTGTGTTACTTTAGAGAAGGCAACGCACGCATAACAACATTCTATCATGTATCACAGGAATAAAAAAGGTGACTGATTATTGTAGAAAATATGTAACTCACCAATGTGGACATGCCAATGGCTAGAAGTGTGGATGAAGGATTCACAAACACAAGTCTCTAAATATGACAACGAACTTGCAGTACTCAAGCATGAGGAGGAGTTCCACAAAAAAAAATGATTGAGTTGGATTATTCCTCGCGATCAGCACCATTCTCCTCTCTTTGCTGCAAAAAGACTGTGAAGCAAAGGAGGAGAAAAAGAAACTAAGACAAAATTGATACTTCATCATATCATATATCTCTAATCATACCATGTTCTCTTATTTTGGTAAGATTTGTGAGATAGTGATAGCCTTTCTGATATTTCATTTTAACTCTCCTGCAGAAAAAAATTAGGAAGCAAATGGCCATTCTTTTGAACACAATTCCAACCTAGGTAATATTATCAAATGCTTAATGACTGCAAACAAATATGCTTTCCCTGATGTGCATATTGGCAGTAAAGTACTGCCTGCACTGTTTGCCTCTTCATGCATATTCGACTTTATTTGGTTAATTGTTATCGCTTTGGGATTAAGTTTATTATTGCACTTCTTGGAGCAAGAGATCTTTATACCATGCATCTTGCATATAGGGATTGATAACTGCACAAAAAGTAAGAGCTCAGTTTCCTACTTCCCATAGTAATGCAACCAATTACTGGAATTTCTGTTCTCATGGTTAGATGTTGACTTCAATTTTGCAAACTAACATTGAAATCTGACTGTCAACAATCATTTATTTATGTGAGAATTTTGTTATTTCTTACTAAGTGCGAGATAAATTAATGAAACCTTTTCTTGAGCATTCAGCGGGTGACAACACAAAAGGAAATAATGATGCTGATTGGCTACTTGGTATTGAAGGAGGTGAGACCACTGTCGAGCATATTCTTTTAAGCATTCAAGCTGCCCAAGACAGTGGCTACAAAGAATAAGGGAACAGCTCTTAAAATTACCACATTGATCAACGATATACGCTCAAGTTGCTCACCAGGAAAGGACAAAGTTGCTAGACTGCATGATATGGATGATTCTGCCATGCCTGATAGTGCTCTCTGAAGCTATGGAGAAGCTAGCAACATGGATATTTTTGACAGCACCATGAAACTATTATCTGAAAGCCCACATCAGATTGCAGAATTTCATGAAGTAAGCTTCTCCACCTCTTTTATTTCACACCATTACAACTTGATTGAACATATCCTCATTGATTTGTGGTAGTTTGAGCTTGAAGATATATGAATCAAAAAGCTAAAGCACTCTGTCACAAGATATTTATGGTTGCCTCACGCAGTTCTGACTGGCCAAATATAGCAGTTGGCATTTTTAGTAGATTAATCTTTTCAGTTATTTATAGCAATTAGCGATGATAGTTGTCTCTACTGAACTTCTATATGCGTCTATGATGGCCCGCTGTCTACAACTATCTTTGTGCCGGGCACACCATGCTTTGTGCCTACACCGTCTTGGTAGAGAAGGGTGCGTGCAATCTAGCAACGCAATGGGTGGATGCTAATCATAGCTGAGCGGTTTGACACGCCAGCGTGCCACGCTTATACGCAACAAAACAATTCAGTCTATCAGAATCATTACGTTATCATGATTTTTTTTTGCTCCCTTTCATTCTTTATTTGGTTCTTTTAGTTTGGCCTAACAAGTCATGTTCATTCATAGTCTACAGCATTTTTAGCATCCCACAAGATCCTCAACCACTATATTATTAGCTGAGAGCCTACAATTGCAGACGCTAATATCTTCACCTCATAATGGTCGAATCAAGAAAAAGGTGAGGTCACTGCTTTTGCCCTTTTCACCTTCTTATTCATGATTTTTCTGGCATTTTTGAGCTATGGCTATTCTATTTTGCTTATTATGAAAGTCTACCATGTTTGCCTACAACAATCGATGGGCAAAATGAACTGCAGACACTAAATCTTTGCTACTTACTAGGTCAGTGCTTAACGGCAGCAGCCCTGGCTCTATTATTGCATCTTGCGGTCCTACCTAATTCCTGCTGGCTTCCTTCGTTAATTTCCTTGCTGGTGCGTTTTCTTTGATTCCCAATGCAAATTTTTCACGTGGCGTCAGCAACAAAGAGCCTGTTCCCCTAAAGCCGAGCACCTGAAAGTTATTTGGCCAGCTACTCCCATGGTGGATCAGACTATGCAGATGCAGTATGGTTCTCCGATGCTCAAACCAACATCTACTCCAGTGACTCTACAACGACCTTCAAACTAACCCAGTTGAAGCTTACCTTGTAACCAAACTTCTGGAGTACAATCCATGCATCCAATAGGCTTACCTACAAACACCACATGTTATACCTATGTACCCGTCTTTACCTTTTGCGATGATAAAATACTATCTGTAAATGCATATATATACCTACGTACATACATATTCGTGTATCACTCTTGGCCACTTTCCAATCTCAATCAGATATATATCTTCTATGACTACACCGACTAGCGCGCAGGAGCGCGCCTTACTACTAGTCTCAATTTGGATCATCTCGTCCCGCACGACCGCCGGACTAGGGGCTATTTGTAATGAACACACCTATGTTTTTGGCAAGGTTTTTCGCTTCCAATTCTTATTTGACCAAAATCATGATAAACTAAAATTCTGGCAAAGTTATTTTCCTCTCTAGAATGTTCTTAAATTGCATTAGAGAGAAAAGATGTTTTTACTGTTGTTATGGCATTCAACCGAGTGAATACCTATATTTTTGTCCTAATTTTAGCCGACCTTAATTTTGACAAGACAAAAATTTGACTTCCCCTGATTTTTTTTAGAGAATATGAAGCAGACCAAGTAGTTCATTGTGAGTGTTTAAATGAGCAATTAATGATAAGTCTGGTTATGTTTCTAGGTTATTCTAGAAGAAAAACTAGCAAGAATCTAGCTTGAACATTCGAAGTGATCGACCTGATTCTATTTTAGGCCATTTTCATACAAAAGTAGGGACAAACAACCTTCAAGCTTGGCGGTTGTTATATTTATGTGTTCATAATTTTTCTTACCTAAAGTTCTGATTCATAGATATTTCACCGGTACCTCTTAAATAGGGATCTCTACTTATTATTTGAGACTATCCTTCTCTTGATGATTTTTTTTCCCATGTAATTGGCTAAGCTATGAAGGCGCTTCAAAGGAGGACGAAGGAAAATTGGGTACGTCATGAAGAAGGTGAGAAACACGGTCGAGTGTCTTACTGGGAGGAGAAAAACCACCTTGTTTTATGTAGTCGGATTGACATGAATCCTTAAAAATTGGTAAATTCTAGTCAGACTGACATCAATCCACATGTATTAGAGTGAATTTCGACTATATCTAAACAAGGCCTAAGATGGATCATCTAAATATCAGCTATGCTGCTTTGGACGTACTCAAGCGTCTTCTGCGTTGCACTGAACTTTATTGCACTAGTATGGGTGACTTGTTTGGAGCACGTAGTGGTTATTATTCCACCGGTCCCTAGAACTAATCGTGATCTAAAATTAGCTAGGTTTAGTCCTAAGCCGTCCGAGTAAAGTGATTGAGCACTTACAGTCAGACTAGTGAAAGGTAACTGTTTCAGTTGCAAACAGCACTGCACAGTGCACGCCGCTGTCCTCCTCTCCTCTGCCCGTCCAGCGCTGTCCTCGAAACTTTGGTCCCGTTCCTGCTTTGCTGTGCTGCTGGGGCAAGATCCTCGAAATCTGTTCAATCAGAATCAGACACACAGCTGTTAAAGTTAAACTAATCTCTGCCTGTCGAGTGTCAAACAGCAGTGGTTATGTTACGATTTGCATCCACAACGACTAGTAGTACTCGGTTTTTTGCCAGCGCCCAGCGCCACGTGATGATCTAGTGGCTGCCCAAAACCAAAAGTTCCTTGGGTCGATCGTGTTCAGGCTTTGGAATCCGAATCCAAATCCACCCACTTGCACAGTTGCACTGCACCGGCAGGTCGTCGATTTGTTTGCTTTGGTTCCATGAAATGAAATGAAATGGCTGAGAACAACAATGGCACAGCTGTTCTACAGAGTTCATCCATGATGGAGTTCTCAGCTTCAGCAATGGTGGTGGGGAGGGGAGATTGGAGAGGTACATGAACAGAGGGAGATAACGAAACGAAAGCAGATTTCTTGATGCCAACCAATGCAACAACAACAACCAAAAAAAAAAAAAAAAAAAAAAAAACATCGCACTGAAAGTGTGTATATGTATCTACTACTGTAGCAGCGAGCGTTCGGCATTCACAGCCCAACGGCGTGCAGCACGGCGGGGTTGACGGCGGTGGTGGCGCCGTCGACGACGAGATTGTGGCCGCTGATGAAGGCGGCCTGGTCGGACGCGAGGAACAGCGCGGCCTCCGCGACGTCCTCGGCGCGCAGCACCTTCCCTTGCAGGACGTTGTGCGGCACCGTCATGGCCTCCAGCTCCTGCGGGCCCACGCCCATGAGCGCGCAGCTCAGCGGCGTGGCGACGCCGCCGGGGACACGCAGTTGACGCGCACGCCGTGTCGCCCCAGCTCCCCCCCGCGGCGCGCACCAGGCCCAGCAGCGCGTGCTTGGACGCCGTGTACGACGCCGGCCCGAATCCGCCCTGCAGCGACGCCACGCTCGCCGTGCACACGATGGCGCCGCCGCCGCCGCGGGACGCCATGGCGCGCGCCGCGTGTTTCACGCACGCCGCCGCGCCCCGGAAGTTGACGGCCATCACGCGGTCCAGCTCCGCCAGGTCCATGTCCATCACCGACCCCGTCGGGAGCAGCACCCCGGCGTTGCTCAGCATCACGTCCAGCCGCCCGTGCGCCGCCACCACGCGCGCCACCGTCTCCTCCACCTGCGCCTCGTCCGTCACGTCGCACCGCGCGTACGCGCACCGGGGCCCCACCGACGCCGCCACCGCCTCCCCAGCGCGTCCTGCACGTCCGCGATCACCACCGTGGCGCCGCTCGACGCGAACAGCCGCGCCGCCGCCTCGCCGATCCCGCTCGCGCCGCCCGTCACGATCGCCACCTTGCCGTCCAACCTGCAGGCACGTCGCTAGCTGCTCGTGAAATGAAACCATGCAAGAATAATGGACACCACACCGCGTTACCGTGCCTTTGGATGTAACAAAACTCTTTTCTGCTTAATGAAAAACGCGCCTCGGCGTGATGGAAAAAAAAAATGGACACCACACCGCCAGCGCCAGCCAGCACACTCACCTTGGCTTGGACATGGCCGATGCTTGCTAGCTAGCTACCTCCGTTAGCGCGTTGCCAGGGATGGACTCGGCATGGGTTTATATAGCTCTTCGTTTTCTGTAGATTTCGTCAACTTGACTTTTTTTTTTTTTTTTTTTTTTTTAAGAATCGAGAGGACATGATTGAGCATCGTTGCCCTCTGCGAATAAATAAACAAATTCTAGTTCTTGAATATTGCTGTAAAACAGAATGATATATAATAAACTGACTGTTGTGTTCTAGGGTTTTGATGGAGCCGAGATGGAAGGAGAAGGCCAGCAGCAGCAAGTGACGAGGTGCATGTGGAGGCCATGGGCGACTGCACCCTGTGAGGCAGACATGGCCATGGCACTCTCCCTCGGCTCTGGCTGGCATGCCTCCTCTGCCCCGGGCACTGCTCATCGCTGTTATTATTTGCAGCGCATCACTAAACCAGACATGATCGCCTTTCATTGTTACTTGGTGACTATTGATACTGAAAAGAATTGAAAAAAAAAAAAAATCCAAGGCTGCGATCGAGACATGATCGCCTTTCATTGTTACTTGGTGACTATTGATACTGAAATGAATTGAAAAAAAATGCAAGGCTGCGATCGTATATGGGATACTTGAGCACCATTGCGGGTCAAAATTTTACTCTAGCTTGCAATTCATAGAAGTCATTGGATAGCAGACAGTAGAAGACGGCCTGGTCTGGATGCCCCAGATCACTACTATCTCTGTGACCAAGAAGCGAAGTCAACATTCATCACGTTGTGCTTCTTCTCCAGACAGGTGTGATGGAACATCCTCACTGTGCTTAGGCCGATGCTTCACAGATTGACGGGGTTCCATCCTTGCATGGTGGAATTCATGGAGAGGGCGCTGGACCGGAGAAAAAAAAAGAAGAGGATCTGACTCTCTTCGCATTGGCACCGGAATAAGAATTGTGTGGAAACAGTAAAACTCGAGCCAAGCTGCATCCAGATCCACAGTCCCGCAGGTGCTAGCAGTCATCAAGCATGTCGCCGACCAATGAGTTGATGCCGGAGCTTTCAACTTTCAAGGGTCTGTGACATGCTTAGTGCCTTTGTAATTGCCTTAAAAAAAAATCCGTCCGTGCTAGGGAGGCAGTGCTTTGTGTAACATTCATTGACCTCCTTAAGCGCTTTGTAAGATTTACTCATACTTAATGCAAAGATGTGCAAGTTTTTAGCGCATTCAAGAAAAAATGCAATCCCTAGCACAAATCTAGACGACACCATATTTTTCTCTTTTTTACAGTATAAAGAAAAAGAAGCATGGGAAACCTCAAGTGAGATTTCCAACTCGGTTTGGAGGATTGCTTCATCAGTACTCCAATTCGCATGTTAACAGCTGCATTTTCTACTATAGTAACGTCATAACGTGCGTAGTTTCGTGGTGTGTTCATGTCCCAAATTCCCAATAGAAAAATGCGCGGACTTGCTGCTGTTGCTTGCATTTTTAATAGCAGTACTACTACATCCTGAGAGGGACAGAGATAGTGTTGATGAGCATGTTCAACGGCGGCTGACTCGGAGCAAAGCAATGCAAAGGCAGTTGCAGCTGGGGCCTCCCTCTCCTCTAGATGGTCAACGCTCTAATTGGATCTCGTGCCGCCATGTTGTTAGCTACCTGTGCAAGCCAGCAACCTCTGTTTTAAACTCAGTTTGCTGTTGTGATCTCACTGTCTCAGGTCAAGAGCAGCAGTGATATCAATCAATCAGTCAATCAGTGATTCTAAAGTTCTAGTAAACCCTAGGCTTATCGATCGATCAACTGCGATTCTTGTTGAGACCGAGCGTTCCGCTCGGGTGGCTAGCGGAGGCAGTGGCCACGCAGCCGGCGCAGGTTCGATTGCTGGAATCGGACCTGCGTCTCTCACCGGAATTTAACCCCAAAATAAAATCTACAGCCTCGTCTCGCGTGATGCCACAAAGCGACGATAGTTTCGGTGATCTCTAGAAGGACGCGTTCTTCATATCTGTGTGTAGTTGTAGGTCTAGTCAGACACGCGTCATGCATATCAAAGAGGAGGTTATGGCTAGAGGCTCCTTTATAATTAAAGATGGAGCTAATACACGATTCTGGGAGGATACCTGGTTAGGAGATAAGCCCCTTAGAGACAGATACCCGAGCTTATATAATATAGTACGGGAGCCTCATGCGACTGTGTCGCGAGTTTTGGCCACACACCCTCTGAATATTTCTTTTTTCGAAGGGCGCTGGTGGACAACAAGCTAATGGAGTGGCTTCACTTGGTAGCCAGAATCTCACTTGTTGGCTTGGTAGAGGGCAATGATCATTTTAGATGGCGCCTAACCAAATCCGGTTTATTTACGGTTAGATCTATGTATCTCGATGCCATCGATTCTCATCCACCTTTCCAAAGATAAGAACATCCGGAGGATGAAAATACCTCTAAAAATTAAAATTTTCCTCCGGTTTTTTACAAAGGGGTGTCGTACTCACTAAAGACAACCTAGCCGGGGAAAAATTGGAAGGGCGTCGAGAAGTGCACGTGTTGTAATATGAATGAAACTATTCAACACCTCTTCCTAGATTACCCTTTTACAAGGATAATTTGGAGGGTAATTTTCTTTGCTACTAATCGACCCGGCCTAGATCCATCAACCATATGTTTGGGAATTGGCTTAATAATCAAAATAATAAGATTAAAGCCTTGATTTGGGTGGGGGTCGCTTTGCTTTATGTCTTTGGGCTGTGCAGCGATGCCGGAATGATGTAATTTTAAACGACGAAAAACTAACTCTATTATGCGGGTTATTTTCGGAGGAGCATATTGGCTACGCTTACGGGTCCAGGTTCTGGCGTGGAAGGCGGGCCGGGGACACCCTCATTCTGATGAGCAAGAAATTAGAAATAATTGCTTTAGATTTTTCTAATAGAGGGTGGAAGCATCTTTATCGTTTGCTTTAGTTAATACCACTATGTTGGTAGAACAAGATTGCTTTTTTTATGTCTACAAACTTGTAATGATTGGCTGTGTACATCCTCGGATGTAAAGGCCGGATTATATTATCCTTTATCGAAAAAAAACGTGTGGTGTGCGTGGTTGTGTGCGTGTGTGTGCGCTTGAACAGATACTACAATTTGTCTTTCGGATGAGAGGCTTCAAAAAACACTGCGATTCTTGTTTCTTAGCCTCCTCTTAATGGAATAGTACACCTGATCTGATAATTGAACAGGTAGGGTAGTGCTTGTTGGCATTTTCATCCAAAGCACTGGAGAGAAAAGAAAAAGTTGTTAGCTTGGTGGCGCGTTGGCTGATTGTTGTTATTCGATCCCATGCAGATGCAGGACCAGACCATGCGTGCAGGCGACAACAACAGCGTTTTTTTTTTGGAAAAGACTGTGGGGGAGATCCCCACAGTGACGAGGATTTTGCATTAATAAATGATGAAGTGCACTTACGCGACAACAACAGCGTTGATTCATCAGTACAGTACATTACAGCTTAAAAGCATGGAGGTCAGCTGAATTTGTGGTACCCTGCTTACGCCTGCACCGGCCAGGGAGCTCGTTCAGACAGGGGTGTCAAAGGGCATAGGAAAATGACACCTCCAGCTTGGCTTGCTGTTCGTCATTGGGACAGACACATTCTCTTGTTTTCTCATCTCTCTCTCTCTCTGTCTCCTTTCTGAGTTTGGACCAGCAATTAGGAGGGAATAATCCTTCCATTTTGTTTTGCTACTGATCAATCATTGTCCATTGGGTAGAGAAATAAGCGACAGCCAGAATGCATCTCTGTTCTGACCACCAGACTTCATGTACATACATTCTGAACATGACTGGTATTCTCAAGTTAATTTGAGCATGCAGATACAGTGCCATGGCTGAATCAGTGGAATTCCCTTCATGAACCATGGAATTCACGATTCCGATCGGTCATAAATGTCTCTGTGGCGATTCATTCATCTTGTGAAAAAGGTATAGGAAAGAGAAAGCTGGGCCGGGCTCCAGAGTCAGAAGTTAGAGAGAATCCACTATTCAGCATAGGCAGCTCGTACATGCAAGTATGCAACTCATGCAATTTTCTCTACGGGGAATTTATTTTTGGCACTTAAAAAGGATATAAGGTAAATAGAAACTTTGAAATCCAAGCCAACAAACAATAAAAAAGGATTTAGAACCATAAATTTGTGTCCATATTGCTTCCTTGCTATTTCCTTAGGATATAGTTTGAACATTTGGGTTTTATGCTTGTAACTAGGAAGCATGCCCGTGCGTTCTTCTACGGATAAATAAATTTTTATACTAAAACACATGGATCACACGAAAATAATAACAAAATACTGCAACAGTCAACTATAGTTGCCAAAAACCATAGAACCGCAATAGGAGCACAGGAATATCAATCTCATTTACACGACAAGTCAATCAAATATTGGTTCCAATTGCTTCTACCAGTACAAATACAGGAAATTCCCTGTTGTTTACACTCTGTAGGCACAAAATAGTTCCAGAATGTATTATGCTAACTACGATATGAACAACAATCATCATTGCTAGTTACAATTATCAAAAGTATAAGACAGGAAGATGAAGATTGGGAGTACTGGTTTTCTCCTTAGTAAAGGATCCTGGAGCTATGACCAAAGTCTTTTAAGATCGATCTCTATCAGATGTTATAGAAAGGAAGCTCACCTATTGGGTTCGATGGTTGAAGCAATCTCCCAATCTCTCGGATAAGTTCTTTCTCCTTTTTGTTTCCAAAATTCTACACAAAGACCAATATTCCTTTTACATAACAAAAACAAGATTCTCTGTAAATACTAATCTTCAGCACATGGTGAGATTAAAATTGGAAGGCATGGGTCACTGCAGCAAATAGAAAATATTTATTTCAATGGAAACAATAAGATCAGCCATTTCTAATTTCTCATCATATCATTGTCTTAATTTTTTTGCTTCCAGCAAACTGCACCTGTTAAATTCAGAAGATGCACCTTGTATTGGTTCTGATGAGCCCGACATATGTAATTAATTGATTGCAAGTGCACATGTATCTAAAGAAGAATCCCCACCTTGCAACTTTCCAATTCCCCTGCATCCTGGAGTTGGCAAGAAAAGCAAACAAAGTTCACAACCTATGCAAACATATAGGATGTGAGCATGCATTATAGGCATTTCCTGTAAGTTCCCTTGCATTTGTACCGTAATCAATTGCGCAGACACAAAAGACCCAGGGTATTATAGGAACAAACAAAGGTGATGCAATACAATATGAGATGGTATACAGTTAGCAAAAAGGCAAGGCAATCAGATGATGAGCTCGGCAACTTCATTGGTTTATTGCTCATTATTTGACGAAGTTTTAACCAGTACATGTTTGTGGTGATCTAGTTAGATTGGAGCCCTTACATATTATGAAGAATTGCCATTTTTTAATCAATCAAATGCACCTAGAGAAGACATAGATAAAGGCCATTCATTGGGAGCAACATCACTGTTTCATACCCTTGAAGAATATATGCAAGAATTGTCTTCTCATATAAAAAAAAAATGACGCGTACTACGCTGAAGACTAACTTTGACTTCAGACTAACAATCTATGTGGTAGCATTGCAATGTTAACAACATTGTCCATACTGGTTCAAGAGGCGTGCGCTCAATAACAAATGACAATAAACTGTTGATTTTGAAGTATAATTAATTATGTAGTTTTATTTGGAGGTGTGTTTAAATTTTCACAACTACTATTCAGACATATGATGGAGTACAAGTATCTCCAGCTGAGTCCCTCTGTAGACAAGCACAACAAGGATAACTTAAAATCATTAAAATCAGACATTCAGAGGTTGATTAAAAATATCCAACAAATGACATTTGCTAGGACAACAGTCAAGAGTACTTTACTGAGATTCATAAAAAAATGGTCAATTATTAAAATATACATGGAAAACACAGTACTTCCTTATTTCCAGTGCACTTAAATAACTTTACCTGAGCTGATCCTCAGGTTGACAGAGCAATTTTGCTGTCCCAACAAGCATCGCTTTGTGCAGATCATGCCTAAAAGCATGCTGCATCAAACCTTATTAGCCAAAATAGTTAAGAGGTCCCTGTGACGCCTGAGATTCGATGCCCAATCTGAAGAAACTTTAATTTACAGCAGGTGCAGTTTAGTTAATAATTGGACAAACTAACATGACAGGATATGCTAGTGGTCCAACTAAATTTGAGTCATCCTAGTTCATTCTACATGACGCTCAGTATGTCCGAGGGGTAACTTTGTTAATATTCTGAAGAAAGAAAAATGTTTAAGTTGTAAATTCTGAAAAATTTCACCAAGCATAATGGTTCATGGTTCTCAAAGTGATGTTGCAATGTTACTGCACTGCGGATACAGGCAGAGTAGAGAGAACAAATAGGAGTAAAGCAAAATGAAGGAAAATTATCTATGTTTTTACCATGTAATCCTTGTGAATCATTGTCTGAGAAAAAGGCAAGATGAGCTTCATGTCTCTTGCAACCCGAACCATATGCATGGAATTTCACAGACCACAACTCATTGCAAATGCATCATCTGTAGATCCAGGGAAATCATTCTGTCAGAATGAAGCATGTAGCCGTAAACTGTTAAAGAAGCTATTTGATTGATTTTATAGCTCACTGACTCATTTTTACACCAAATTGAATGCAGCAATTACTAATCAGTACATATCAAATCTCTATCTTTTACCTAAGGCCAAGAGCTACACTATACTATCTGCAAGCATTTTTTCCCCTCTAAGAAACTGGTCTACCAACTTGTCACAAAAAGCACTGAATGGATCCAGAAGAGTTCAAGTACATCTGCAGCTACCCATGACGCACATAGCAAGCATGGAAGGACCTGACCCTGGATCTTGTGCTCGGTTGCACATGGCAAGGGAAGGGGAAGGCCATACCTGTTGGATATTCATCGCCGGCAAAGTGCTCCACAGAGACATGGCGAAGGGCAAACGATCACCGAGGTGCCGCCGCTCAAACCCTATCAGGAAGAAGGCAAGGCAGGGGATAAACTATGGGGAGAAGGGAGAGAGGATGATACGAAGGAGATGGGGAAGGAGCTGGAGATGGCGCACCTGCTACCGTCGATGTTGGAGGGGCCAAGGCCGCACGGGTATGCACAGCGAGGACGATGGCGCGGTGGCGCGGAGCCAAGGCCGCGCTACACGCACTGCGAGGACGACGGTGCGGGTGTGATGGGGAGCAAGAGGAGCCGTCGCGCCCCTCATCCACTCTCTCCCTCTGTCCCACCCTCTCTCCACGACATGGCTGGTGGCGGGCGGCGACGAGCTCGGACCGGCGGGCAACGGGGTGGCGCGTGGCTGCTGGCGGAAGACGCAGCGGCACGCGCGCGAGAGCTCGGAGCGGCGTGCGGCTCGCGGCGCGGCGGCCCCCGAGCGGCGGCGCGCGGCCCGCAGCAGCGGACGTGACGGCGCGCGGCCCGGCGGCAGCAGACGCAGCAGCGCCTGGCGCAGGAGCAAGGCGGCGACTCTGGCGCGGCGCCCATCCCTCCCTCCCTCCCAGATCTGCCGCGGAGGCTCCCTCCCTCCCAGATCTAGCGCGGCGGCGCGCGGCCCGATGCAGGTCGGGGTGGCGCTCCTCCTCCATGGACTCGGCGTGCGGGCCTCTCCGGTGGCTCCGGCCAGCGTCCACGCGCCCCGACGGATCCTGCCACGGCGGAGTCCCACGGTGGCAGCGGTGGTGCACCCCCCATCATTTCGCTCTAGCTTCGCCGCTGCATCGGCGCAGCACGAGGCAGGGGCGGGCCGGCGATGTGTTGCGGTGGAGGCCGCCGTGAGGAGCAAGACGGGCAAGATTTTTTTTGGCCAAGCGGGCGAGCGGCTGAGCCGGGAGACCGGGAGTGGACGTGGGTCCACCTGTTGGCGCCAAATTTTACGGTGCACCGTGAAGAGGCTGGCTTCACCATCGTAGTGGTAGATGGGTCCGTTTGAGTCTTTTTAGTTGTATATATATATAGATAATTCTCATATCCACACTCGTACAATTTAGTTACGGCTACCAAGGATACTACTGGAAAATGAATAATCAATTACGTATATATGTTACTTACTCATTGCTAAATCCTTACTACTACCTCTATTTTAAATTATAGTTCATTTGATTTTTATCCAAGTGTGATCGCTCATCTTATTTTAAAAAAATAATGGAAATTTATTCAAATTTAAATAATTTTAAATAAATTTTATTAATAAAACAAGTCACAACAAAAAATGATATTTTATATAATTTTTAAATAAAAAATAAGTGGTTAAACTTAAGATAGAAAAAATTAAACGAACTATACTTTGAAACGCTCCCAGGCTTCAAACAAGGGCCCTCATGGTGGGCATCCCACTAGCTGGGCCGGGCCGGGCCGCGGGACGCAAATCCCGAGCTGGCGCCCATGGTCGGAGCGGCACTAGACGCCACCCGGTCGGAGTCGGACGCTAGTCGTCCTCCTGCGCTGCGCCCCTTGTTGCCCTTTGTTCTCGCGTCCCCACGCGGCCGGATACGCACACACTCTCTTCTCGTGGTTCTCCCGTGCCCCTCGCGTGCGCCCTCTCTGTCTCTCGCTCGGGGCGACGATTAGGCGGCTGCCCGCCGCCGCTGACCGCCGCCAGATTCCCAGGTCTCCATTTTCGGGGCCTTGGCCGGCGACGAGCACCCAACAGGTACGCCCACCCCGTCTCTTCCGTTCCTGCTGTGCCAAACCGAGCACGCAAACCCTAGCTTAAGCTATCCGTGTTCGGATCTGATCCGATCCAATTACAAGTGTAGTATGCATGTTTATGCCTAGAAACTTCGATTTTTCTTTTCTGACTTTGCAGAAATTATTGGGGATACATGTGTACACACGTCCTTTACTGGGTCCGCCCCTGGTTGAGAGCTGCTCTGCTGAGCTCTGTAACATCAGGGAAGCAGAGCTTAACTCAAATTCAGTTATAGTATTGGACAAGTATGTGAGCTGCATTGTAGGAGCATGCCTATCTGGTGGCTCAACTCCCTATATGGAAATGCAACTAGCTGCAATACCTGTAATCCTGGACCCAAGAGACTGTTTGCATCAGCTTAGGTGGTACCAGAACCAGAGCATGAGAGAGCAAATGCTGGGCACAGTGTTTGGTGTTGGCTACGTGTCTAGATAAAGCATGCATGCACACAGTGCCGTTCACTCCACTCCGAGCAATGTGGGTGCTTGATTCAGTGTACAAGTTGACAAAACCCCAAGGCACTAAAGCTACTTGGCCCTCGCGTTACATTCGTTGGTTGAGTACTTTGACATACATGGCTAGTTCATTTTTTTTACCATGCATGGGATAATTAATGAGAACGCTTAGTTGATCAGCAAAACATTCCTTTAGCTCACCAATATTGACGGATTGATCAGCAAATCCTGCACACATGTAAAGACAATAGTCATTCTTTTCTTCTCTCTCCATACCATAGGCTTGTATCAGATTTGAAGTTCAAATTAATTCAGATTCTAAAACTTGCAAGATTTCATTAGTTTTGCTCACTAGCAGGGACATTCTCAGTAACAGGAACCCTGGGCTGGTAAAGTTCTATCATACCATGACAAGTTTGCTGTGTTATGTCTACCATATAGCCAGTGAACTACTGAACTTATTGTTTCTCAGTCTCATTAAAAAATGTCACACCTGAATTTTAGCATCTTATTTGTAGATATTCCTTTTATCTTCTAATTAATTTTTTCATCCATCCTATTTTCTCATGTATCTTTGTGGTATGTTTTGGTGCACCCATAGGTACTGATTTTACTGAGGAATGGAATAATGTATTAGCCCTCATGTGTGGACACCTATATAAACTTTGAGTATTCTAGTTTGAAGTGAAATCATGGCACGAAAAGGAAATCAAAGCAAGAGTGGCCCCAATCATTCTTCACCTAACTGGCAAAATACAACTGATGGCGATGTACTAAGTACACCAGCTGCAGATAGTGAAAATCCGAGTGTTCATGTTCAAGTCAAATCGAAGGGTCCTGAAGGAAGCAGTGAGAAGAAAGGAAGCAGCAGCAAAAGAAACAGCAGAAACAATGGCCTATCATCCTTTGGCAAAAAGCAACAAACGGATACCAGTTGTGATATAAGCAGTTCAGAAGAAAATGAGCTTTCGGTAAGAGCTACTAAAAACAGAAGAGGTAGCAAGAAATCCTCTAGGCGCGGTTTTGGTAGAAGTTTTTCAATTGAGCAAACAACATCGTCTGGATTGGCAGGAAATGTTTTGGAGAAGACCAGGTGCATTGCTTGCATGGCTGCATCCTTTATTAGAGCTTCCATGATATATCTGGTTGAAGAAGGTAAAAGATTTATTGACAAAAGAAGGCCAACAATCGATGCTTATGTGGCTATTGTGAACAAAGGGCATGCCTATGTCTTAAGCAAAATTGCGTATGCTTATCCTATAGTTCGAGCTTGGATGCTTAATGCTGGAAGGTTGATGTTGCTCTTGTTGACGGTTTGGTTAGACTGCAATGTAAGGGGCTTTGATTCTTTGCTACGGTTGGGGACAAACTCCCTCCTAGCAGTACTTTGGTGCAGCATGCTGTCAACCTTTGCAATGATTGGGATAAAAAAGATGCTCATATTCATGGTATGGTTTCACTATCCCTTAGGCTTCTGCTCAAATTTATTGACAATGTCAATGTGTACTAGCTTAATTTGTGATATTTCTCGTAGTTGTTACACAACACATGCAAGTAGATATTATACTGCAAGGTTGATAGTGACCTTTTTTGTTTTTCACAATTTTTTTTTCCAATACAGATTCAAATAACATTGGGCTTATTAACCTAAGTAATGAAAATGCCATTTTGCTTGTGAATTAACATGTGTGAGCAACTTTGGTAAATGGCATCTGGCTAGCAAGACCTTTAAAGCAAGAAACTGTTTGTCATGCTCACGCAACACTCGTACATGATATTTTCTTTTGAATGGTTTAATGAAAGTTTTAGCTCTAGTATCCTTCAATTGACCTCATGTTTTTGTGCTTTCTATAATATGGCGATATGTGTCTGCTTACAATAAATGGAGATCTTAGAATTGCCAACCTGCTGCAAGCCAACATTTCATTACTTCAGTTTCTCGATTATCTGGCTGCAACACAGCATACTGCATCTGTGGTAGAGGAAGTCTTTGTGGGTGATCTTGGTCAATGGTCATTATTCTCCAGATATTAAAAATGAGTTTAGTTGCCATGAAACATGTATCATTTACATTTGAATGTACAGTACAATGTTCATATGATCCTGCATTTTACGCCCTCAATCTTATTTCATCTCAACTCATGTTTTGTTTACTAATTATACTGATTTCTCAATTATGATAAGTGCTAACATCAATTCAAAATGCTTTTATGCGTCTGGTATCAGCTAATATAATTATTATATCCACTCCCTCCATTCCAAATTGTAAGACGATTTGGCTTTCTAGATTTTCAATATCTAGATGCATAATAAAAGCAATGTATTTAGAAAAGCCAAACGTCTTATAATTTGGAATGGAGTGAGTATTATGTTATTCTATTATGTGATTAATCTTCTGTTCCCTCATGGTTATAAATCAGCAAATGCGGTTTCAGTGAAAAATGTCCCTTGTCATTACTTTGCTTGGCGAATTATGTCTGGTTTTGTTTTAAATTGTCTTTGCTCTTGCCATGCTGTTTCTTGTTTGAATCATTAATTGCTATGCTCATTGTGCCTTATCATTCTTTTCATCTTTGCTACTCTCTTTTTTCAGGTGATTGCTGCTTCTGCGATCGTTTTCATAGGTTTAGGTTTTGGTATCCTGCTTATCGCAGTGCTTGCAGTGGTAATCTTATGGTTTTATGGAAGTTTTTGGACGACAACTTGTGTAATGATTCTTGGAGGTCATATTCTGCAACTTACTCATTTTTTTATTTGGGATATAGTTTATTCAATTTTACAGTTTGTAGGTACTACTTGATAACTAAGTTGTGATATCCCTTGTTTCCAAAATGCAGGTGTTTTCTTTTTATTGAAACGTGAACGAATAGCTCTCCTTGTTGCCTGTTTATATTCGATGTATTGTGCGAGATGCTACGTCGGATGGCTTGGATTGCTTTTGGGCCTCAACTTATCTTTCTTTTCTAGTGATGTTCTAGTGCAGTTCCTAAGGAACAATGTAGACAATAAGAAATTCAATGGTTCTTCAAAGGAATTGAGCGAAGCTCAGGTAGACCAGGCAATGGATTTGAAGAATTTCAGTCATCAGCAGATAGCGCCTCGCAAGCCAGATATGCTCGAGCTTCAGATCGAGATTCTGGTGATCCTTCAACAAGTGGATCTGAGAAAGAGCCGACCTCTGAAGATGAAGTGGCTCGTTTGCTGAATTGCACTGACCACTATTCAGCATTAGGTTTCCGTCGATATGAGAACATAGATGTATCATCTCTTAAGAGAGAATACAAGAAAAAGGTGATGCTAGAAGAACTAAAGCATATGATTTTTTTCTTGCACATGTTACCTTTTCGTTTTAAATTAATTTTTTTCAAAGCTGTGACATGATAATCATTGTTACTTGTGATTACTGATTTTGCAGGCTATGTTAGTCCATCCTGATAAGAATATGGGCAATGATAAAGCTGCTGATGCATTTAAAAAGCTTCAAAATGCATATGAGGTTTGTGTGTATTCCTTGTCAAGATGATCATTGATCCAATCGTGACGCATCTTTGTTACGGTCATGTATATTTATGAGGTTCCAAATAAATGCACAGATTCTTCTTGATTCACTGAAACGCAAGACATATGATGATGAGTTGAGGAGGGAGGACCTCCTTAACTACTTCAGGCAGAGTGTATCTCAAAAGGTCTTGTTAGTTTTCCTTTATGATTGCCATTTATGTTTTTGTTAAACTTCTTTATATGCCCATTCTTAACTTTAAGGTAGTTCAAGCGTCTTCTTAAGGCTACCTGCAACTACTGCTGACCTGTTGCAGTTTGATGAGTGATGTTTGTAGTAGGGAAACTAGTTACTTTCACTGGACTGAAAATCCAAATTTAGACAAGTTTGGAACTGGTTTAGTTTTGGGGTGTTTACTTTTTTTAGGTGCATGCATGGATTTACAGTGAATGAAATCACCTACTGGCATAATCATATTAATCTGTGGCTTTGACTATTTGTGGACTTCCAATTCAACTTTACATGTGGTGACGATCAGCGTTGGACTACTTATAATTATGAAAACATGATCTATAAATATTCATTGGTAGCCATTAAAGTTGAATTCGAATTTAGTTTATTACTCTAGTGTTTTCAGTTCCGTGTGTTGATGGGTTTGTTTGTTAGAGGAAAACATTACTAATTCTAGGTGTCTTCAAACAACCCTTTAGCCAGTTCTTGGTTTCAACGGGAAGTTGGGAACAGCTTGTTCAATTTATCTTTCAAGAAAGTTTTCCTGGAATAGTTTTATGCGGCATATCGACGATCTATTTTTGTTTACTACATTGCGCTTGTTTTTTAAGCGCTGTTGAAAATTAATTAAAATTTCTCATAGTTTGATTAGGATGTCAAAATAAGTCTAGATAAATCCTGCTGTAAGATTGCTGTTTGTCTCACATGCTTTGTATGATTTGGACATGGAAATGCTAATAATTTGATACATCATTTGCAATCAAGACAATTATACTCTGTCACACTCACACTCTTGGCAGTTAAAGTGGCATCTTATTTGAAATTTTGCCACTTTATAAAAATATAAAAAGATTCATGGTGTTTTAAGGTTCGTTCACCGAAGGATACCTAAGATAAAAGTTCTGACATCAAAAGACATTATCTATAGACTAAGATGGATTTTGTTCCACTTGCATTATTAGCTACTATGCTGCGTGTTATGTTGCATGGAAACTCTACTGTTTAATGGGCAATCAACGGACCATCCTGTTTCTTTTTTTATTTCATGCTTAGAAATGGTTTAATTCGTTGCATTTCTGATTGGCATGATTTCTCTGGTTCTTCTAGAATGGAAGAAACAGTACTTTCCAACATGGGTTCAGCCCTTCAGAAGGTGTTGATGAAGGTCCTTATGGTCTTTCTAGAAGAATAGCTTGCAAAAAGTGCGGCGATTTTCATCTTTGGATTTATACTGGAAGAGCTAAATCACAAGCTAGATGGTGTCAGGTGCTTTCTTTTGACATATGATTATGGGCAATTTCTAATACTTGTGCTACTAATAAATGTCTTAAATTAACTAACATATTTTCTATATTCCAGGAATGCAAGGAGTTCCATCAAGCTAAAGATGGCGATGGATGGGTTGAACAGTCCTTTCAACCTGTTCTATTTGGCATGCTGCAGAAGGTAAATACAAAATTATTCCAACCTTCGATCTTGCATATTAAAAACTCAACTGCTTTTCAGGAAATAAAATGATGTATTTGTGCACCACTTCCAGAGCAGTTGTGCGCATCAAACATAAGACCTAGGCATCACAAAGTTGTGACTGAGGTTTGACATGTTGTGTTTTGCAGCTTGATTTACCCCATGCATATGTTTGCGCAGAAAGCTATATATTTGATGTCACTGAGTGGTTCAACTGTCAGGTGATTCAGATTTCTCAATAAAAATTCAGATATGTTCATTATTTTTTGCACAAACATTTGCTTGTTCTGCATGAAGGGTCATCATACCCCCCTCTGTTTTTAAATATATGACATTTAGGACAAGCTAGCTAGTTAAAAATGAACTATTAGTTTGTCCTAAATGTCATATATGATATATTTAAAAAAACGGAGTATCTTATGAGTACTTTCATGTTAGTGAGTATTTGCATATTGGACTATCATGTGTAATACTCTTTAATCTGTGTAGGGCCACTTTACCCTTGAATAACCCATCAAAAAAAAAAAAAAATAGCAGTAACTTTTGATGAGGCTAGCTAGTGACTTGTTTTTCTTCTCATTTTGTATAATTTTCAGTATTTTGCATATGTAGCCAATAGACCTAGATCTCCATAGCAAAAGCTTGAACCAATGGCATGTGATCTACTGATCTATATTGCCACATCTTATCATTGGCATGTGATCTATATTGGCTGGACATAAAGTTACCTAAAGAAATACTTTAAGACAGCATATATCTGGTAATTTCCATAGATCTCTAAAAAATATGAAAAAAGCAATAAAACATGTATGTTGTATTTTAAACTAAACGAGAAAATAATGGATACATGATTAGTAGTAGTTGACTAGGCTACAACTTGTTGCATTTCTGTGAATACTAATTTTCCACCTAAACCACTAGGTTAAATTTCGACAACAAAGTTTAGATATTTTTAGTTTTAGTTGTAGCAAGTATATATATGGTTTCTTAAATCCGAGGTGCCAAATGGAATGGTCTACAAATACATGCAGAGGTGTAAGAACTCTGGCTATGCTTTGTTGGCAGACAGAAGTTTCTCTTTTCTCGATCATGAAACAAGGCAGAGAAGTAATGGATACGTGATTTGATTTGAGTTTCTGTTTTTCCAGGGAATGAGGTGCCCGGCGAACACTCACAAGGCAACCTTTCATGTCAATGCCAACATGGCAAAGCAGAGTAGTGGCAAGGGGAGTACCTCAGCACAGAGGGGTGGTAAGGCTCCAAATGGTGTAAACATGGATGGAGGACTCAACGAGGAAGAGTTCTTCGAGTGGTTCCAGAATGCAGTCAACTCTGGAATGTTTGAAACTACATTCGGGGCACAAGGAGACCCGACTTCTCCTGGTAGCGAAGCAATGTGAAGAGTAGTAGTAGTAGTAGGAAAAAGAAGAAGGGAAAGAAGCAGTGGTAAGCAAAGCAAAGCAGGTTGGGGTCTGGCGATCACTATCTGGGGCACAGAAAAAACAGAATAAGCGTTTTCGGTATGGGAATACAACAACAAAAAATCGGTCCCTGACTTGATGGTTCATAATGAGGGGCCATTGTAAATCCTGGTTCATCATGGATTGTTAGCAGATTTTAATGGCCATTGTAAATCCTGGCTCATCATAGAAAGTGTTGGCAGATGTTAATGTATCTTCCTGGCCCTGGGAACTTGCTTGGAAAAAAAAAAACCCAAAAAAAACTACAATCAAAATGCAAAATGCATGGATATGTAAAGATCACGCAGGAAAAGTAGTCTGATTTTTTTGCAGCGTCATGGTCACGAAGCCGCCGGCGTCAATTGCCATGCTTCTCAGGTCGTGCCCGTGCCGGCCTTTAAATAGGTCAGAAATGGGTGGTGGTTAGGCGTTGCTGGCTGGGATTTATTATAGTATATAGTATGATAGAAACTTCATACGGCACATCTGGTTGCAACAAGGAGTCAAGGCCCCTTGTGGCACTTGCTGACTTGCAGTAATGTGGTCAGACAGCGAATCCTTGCTCAGCTCCCAAATGTCTAATGAGTCTTTGTAGCTGTCACAGCAAAGGCATTATTGCCTATCTTAAAACGGAACTGCACGGAATGCAGCGTCTACAGTGATACAAGTCAGGTGAGGTGTACTTGTTGCGAAATCAAGTTAGGCCTACAGAGTAATTGAAAAGAAAGCTTATGTCACCTAATAATGAATAAATAATGAAAAAAAGAGTGTGGCACTGAGCTGTTTGTGTATAATCGGAAGAGTTATTAGTCGAGGAATTCAAAAGGAAAGCTTAGTTTGACCTAATAATAGATAAATAAAATAATGAAAAAAAATGTGGCGCTGAATTGCATGTATAGCCACTTGATCAGGCTCCCACGTCTTCAATTTATGAATTCGAAATACATCTGTCACAGATTTACACTGAGGCGACTTATGCACACTGCCTTACAATAATTAAGTATATACAACCCAAATCATATATGATATATCTTTCTTCTGAATGTATATGATATACTATCTATAAAACTGTTAAAAACAAAATACACCGAACACATATATAACAACAAAGAAAAAACTCTTCAATTTTATCCTTTTGTTATCCTTCATTTACTGATACTGAAGCGGTGAAGCCTGCAATGGAAATTCAGAACCAGTAGCTCAGGTAGTTTTCTTCCTGGCGCCGCCGCCGTTGTTGACGTCGACGATGCCTTCGTTGCCGGCGAGCATGAGGTACTTGTCCTTCCTCGTCAGCCCCGTGCACGTGTACTCCAGCGCCTCCGCGATCCGCCGCTGCAGCTCGTTCGCCACGGCGCGCGCCGTCTCTGGTCCGCCGTCGCCGCTGCACTTGACGACGGTGTCCAAGAAGTGCACGATGTATGCCGGCACGGGGTTCATGAGCAAGAACAATGGGTCCAGCGCCTTCCATCCCCCCGCCGTCGTGCCATGGAACATGCCCACCGACGAGTGCAGCGCCACGGGCGCCACGTCGTGGCCGAGCTCGGCGAACAGCGGGCTGAACCGGAGCAGGTACGGCTCGCGGCAGGTGGTGCCCTCGGGGCAGACGACCAGCCCACCGCCGGAGCCGCCGCGCGACTGCAGCTTCGCGTGCATGGCGGCGCGGTCCGCCGCGCGGTCCCTGGTGAGGCGGAACGTGGGGATCGGCGACAGGACCTCCGAGAGGCGGCTGATGCTGTAGGTGGCGGCGGCGAGGTCCGCGCGCCGCGCGGCCGCGGCGACGTAGAGCGGGTCGAGCAGGGACCGGTGGTTGCAGACGAAGAGGTTCTTGGACGCCGAGGAGGGGTTGGCGATGAGGCGGCTGTGCATGCCGAGGGCGGCGAGGAGGGGCACGGAGAGCGAAAATGGGAGGACGACGAAGGTGGCGATGCGGACGACGGCGAGGGCCGCGCCCAGCGGCACCCACATGAACATGGCGAGCGTCGCGGCAGGCGTTGGCCGGAAGGCGATCCGGCCGTCGTGGAAGATGAGGGGCTTCGGGTAGCGCCGCCGCTGGAGCGAGTGCCATCGCCGCCGGGCCGAATCTGCCGGCACGTATACCTCCTGAATCCGCCGTGCATTAAATATAGGTTGAGTACATTAATGTTTAGCCACAGTTACCACTTTCAAAAAAAATGCCACAAAGGTTTCAGATCAAGCACTTTGCATGTTTTTATCCTATGTATGTTTTTTTTTAAAAAAAAAACTTTGCACTTAGTTGAGGTTAAGTTATGTTTGAATTGGTGGTGCTACTACGTAGCTAGTTAGTTATATAATATAGATATAAATAGTATTTTAGATCAAGGAATTATCTCAACCAAATTTAGGGTGCTTGGCAAGATTCTCCTAGGGCTCCTCAAAAATAGCTCCACCCTTTTTATTTTTTTCACTAAAAAAATAGCTCCTACAAAACATTTGGTAGGACTTCTCTAGAGAAACTAGAGCGGAGGAGAAGCCCTACCAAACAGGTGTTTCGTTAAAGTCATTACTTTAGTATGTAGCCCGGAAGTAGAAACATGATCCACGTTTCAGAAACGTCTGTATTCCGAATGTTTCTTTTATTTCCGTTTCAAAAAAGGAAAATGAGAACATGGCTGCTACCTGCTAGGGTCATGACATGATGAGCAGTCAGACAGAGCACTCAAACACGTTCCAGTGCTGGGCCTAATTTAAGTTTATTCTCATTACTTCGAGGTTTATGAAAGATGCTGCCGACTGCCTGCTCAAAAGAGTCCTACTACAGTTCATAGTTTGGTGCCATTCTAATTGTTCATGGCACAGCTCATATATACTTTGGTGACATTTAGAGCATGCCGGCCGGTCTCAAATAACTCAAAGTCCTGACCCGATTGTTATTTCCGGCTAGATTCGCCGCTATAATAATATGCATGATGCATGCATGCATGTTTCAATGGCGCGGTACACAAGAATTCTACAAGCAAGATCATTGATGAGACGAGTTGGACGTCTACCAAATTAAGATCAATTTATGAAAGGTGATGTGTTCCTTTACTTGACAACTATTACGTGCTACGTGTTAGTTAGGTTACATTATCATCCCATCTTGTCATGCAGCAAGACACTGACCACAGATTATCTCTGTTTTTTATTCCTTCCTTCGTTTCTTTCTTTTCTTTCTTTCTTCCTTTGTTTCCATTCTATTCTATCTGTTGCCTAATAACAGCTTCGAAAGTGACAAACCGAACCTACATACATCTATCTTTTCATCACAGATATATATGACTATCACCAAATTTAATACAATCATGACCACATATTTGGGGACACACGTGATAAGTACTTTCTTCGGTCCGAAATAAGTGTGCGCCTTATATTTGAGGAATCAACATATATTAAGTTTGACTAAATATATATTGGAAAATTTACTAATATTCCTCATACCAAATAAGTATCATTAGCTTAATCATGACACATATTTTGTAAGCCCTGTTTGGATGGGCTTCCATCGAATCTTTAGACACATGCATAAAGTATTAAATATAGACAATTACATAGATTGTGATAATTTTACGAGATGAATTTTTTAAACCTAATTAGTCTATGATTTGATAATATGGTGCTACAGTAAACATGTGCTGATGACGGATTAATTAGTATTAAAAAATTGTCTCGTAGTTTTCGACGAGTTCCGTAATTTGTTTTTTTATTCGTATCCGAAAACCCCTTCCGACATCTCACGTAACATCCGATATGACACAGGCAAAATTTTTACCACCGCATCCAAACACCCCTTAATAGATCTATTTATATATAGAAATATTGATATTTATTTTCTAGAAAATTAGTCAAATTTGAAATTAGTTAGCTACGAAATGTACACTTATTTTTATATTCAAGGAAGTATATCTTTGGATTATATTTATATGAATCTCTGTTGTTATATTGTCATTTTCATGTGTCAAATCGACATAATTTGATGCATGTTATAAATAATGTAGTCAAATTTTGAGAAGGTGACGGCAGTAAGTACAGTACGTAGTTACCGGCACCGCAGATTTTATTGGACACCATCTATTTTGGAATAATCATAACGTACAAACCTTGCAATGCTTTTGGAACACCTGGGCGAACGAGGACCCGAGTCCATCAACGCCGACGACGACGTCGTCGTCACTGCCGCCGCCGCCGCCGCCCTTGTCTCCGGCGATCACCTTCCCGACGTCCAGCGCACGCAGCACCTCGCTCTCGTCCTCCATGACGCCCAGGTAGTACCCCCTGAACTCCTTCATCTCTGGCGCGACGACGGCGTCGACGCCGAGGTACTCGACCAGGAACGGCTGCACCATCGCCCGCGGCATGGCGCTGACGCACACGCACCGCCGGTGGGACGGCGGCGCCACCGCCGCGTCGAACACCTCGGCGCTCACGTCCTCCAGGAGCAGCCTGGGCAGCGCGGCCCTGCCGACGCGGAACGCGTCCTTCCTGACCCCGAGGAAGGTGACGACGGCCATGGCCCTGACCGCCCTGTCGTGGCCGAGCAGGCGCAGGGCCGGGTAGAGCAGCAGGAGGAGGAGCGCCCTGACGAGCCCGCCGCCCTCCAGGGCCACCAGCATGAAGTACGGGAAGACGGAGGAGGACCTGAGCAGGCCACCCTCCACCTTGCACACGGCGACGCCGCCCGCCGACGATGACGGGAGCGCGTCCGGCGGCGGCGGCGGCGGCATCGCCACGCGCCCACCATCCGGCGACGGCCTCGGCGGCGCAGGCGGCTGCACGCGGGTGACGACGAGGGCATTGAGCCTCCGGACGAGGGCCTTGTTGAGCTGGGAGAGGGACCTGGCGAAGGCCTTGGACATGGCTACTGTATGCAGGGAGGGACTAGCTAGCTAGCAAGTAGCTCGATCGCGCGCGACAATGGCTGCGGGTTTGGCAGGCGTTGTGCTGTGCGATGAAGAGCAGAGGTGGATCGGTAGAGCTTAGGCGGCAATGGCAGCTGCAGCATATGTTATATACTAGTACTTATATATATACACATCCGTGTTCAGTATTTGTCTCTCGATCAATAAATTCAAGCTGGAGACTACGCTGGCTAAGCTTTGAATGAAGAAACTGAAACGCGAACAAATCAAAGATGTGCAGTGTACAACGTGTATCGAGTACCTTCCGTCGCTGGGTGATGTCGCTGCGCGTGCATTGCATGCACGCTCGCTAGTTTATTTAATAATATAATAGCTAGTGCATGACATTTGAGATATTATATGTTTACTATAGTATACTCCCTCTGTCTCATGGACTTTATCATTCGAAAACTGTGCCCTCCTCACAAACACGCTTCCTGGGCGACATACTCCCTGGGACGGAGGGAGTACACTATAAGGGGTAAGTATTTTTTTTAACTTGGACAAAAGATAGCTAGAAAGTACTATATCATGTGGTAATTGTGTTAGACCCTATTTGGATCGTCCAGAGTAACTATTTAGACTATCTGGGTGGATAAGTTTTCACCAATAATCTAAAGTACTCTCTCTTGTTTAGGATACTCGTAACATAGACTTTAGTATGGTTTCTATATTTATTTATGATCTCTCTATTTATTGATTTTTGCTGATGTGTCACTGTATTTATCCGCTATCGATGCGGAAGAAACTACGCCTGTCCGTCTTGCGGGGTTTCTATCGACGCTCTCAGATCCCATGTGCCCTCCCGGTTCCTTCTCTCCCCATCGCCGTCGCTCCCTACTCGACTCCGCAGAGGGCGTGGTCCGTGGAGCTCCGCGCGGGACCTCGCCAGTTCGCGCCGCCCTCCCTGCTCAAGCTCAACTCCGCGGAGGCCACACGACGCCGTGGAGCTCAGGCCACGGCCTAGGCTCGCGCACGACGATTGCTCGACGCCCGCCTCCCCACGCCGGCTCGTCGTCGGTCCACCTCGCCAGTCCTGCTGCATCCGCGCAGGCTCGCGCGCGCGGCTAGCTAGCCGATCCCGTCGCGTCTGCGCAGGCTCGCACATAGCTGGCCGGCACCACTGCCGTTGAGCTCCGGCCGTAGTCCGCTGTCGCCGTGCTGCCCTCCTCGCTTGAGTGCGCGAACGCCGCACGATGCTCCCGCGGCCACCTGCACGTTGAGCAGCATCAGGAGCACGCTCTACCGTCCTGGACTGGATGTAGACGACGAAGGAGACCATGTCCTCATGGCTCATGGTCGTCTAGAACATGCTTGTACATATGAGCCTGCCACGGTCGTAGCTGCAGCTAGCTGTACACAAGGCAACAGCACGTCGCGTACGTACAGTCTGTTCGAGAGCAAAGGATCCGGCGGAGAGAAGGGAAAATAGAGTTGCATCGTGAATAGATAGTTTCTAGGACGCAGAAACCACACATTGTGAGTGTTCTTAACTCTACTAATACTCTCGAGAGTTCAGATTTCTGAACTCCTCGTTTCTCGCTTCTCTCTCCTTGGCACACAACACACAACAGAAACAACCTAGGCAAGGTTGGAGGCGAAGGCGAGGCCAACAGCCTCCCGGTAGTCATTATAGTATATATTATATACACGTTTCAAAACAGTATTCTATTTCAACAGTTATCGTTCTGTGCAACTTATATCATTATCATAAAACAAATATATATATCAATGCAAGTTTTAACATATATTTCAAATCTGATGTAAATAAAAAAACTAGTAGAATATGAACTTGTAAAGTGTGATTTCTCTGAAATGTTTAGTATCAGGAATATTTTGGTCACACCATGAAAATACTGGCACACGAATGGAAAAGTAAAACAAAACTAACTGACAGATCTGTTTTTAATTTGTTCTAGCTGCTCGTCACTTTATTAATGAAAAGGAGTCTGATGTCCGACTGCAAAAAAAAAAAAAAAAAAAAAAAAAAAATGATAGAACAATTTACAATCTGGCCAAGTGTACAGCCGAGGATCTAGCAAACCATAAGGGAAACATGATTTTGGATTTTCGGTCAATCATTCAGAATCAGTACCAGTGGTGGATTGGGCATTAACAGTTCAATCAGAGTGCCTTAGTTTATACTCATATAGTATACATATGACAATAACCTTATATAATTCTTTAAGCGCCAAAATCAGAGACAATTGGTTGGTAGAAATCTTAGAAACGACGTGTGTGTGTATGACTATATATTCAATACATACTGAGTACATGCATGTATGTATGAAGAAATGGATAGGTTGAGATGTCATATCGTAAGACGTAAGTTACAAAATATTCATTGTGTATATGCATGCAGATGCAGGGTATTTATGAATATGATTGGATCCGGATCCACCGATACAATGGAATTCCGATCTCCTCGTAAAAAAAAAATAAAATGAAAGAAAGAAAGAAAATTAAATTGGTTGACGGAAATTTGGCCTCCCTCTAGTCATAATTATTGGATGGATTATATATCACATGCAAACATCCAAATCCCTCCCCTCAAAAAAAAAAAAAAATCCCTTATCGTATATATAAATAAATACTTATAAAGATCGTATAGTAATTAAATTAATTAATAATTAATTAATGAGAGATGAATGAGTTGGCGGCCAGTTGAGGTCGTGGAACCACTTGAGGTGCTCATGGTGAGGGCGTCTGAACACGCGCGTAACTGACGCCGTTCGTTGGAGGCGGCGGGTGCTCCCTCGTTTTCCTCCAGCCGTTGCCATTCATTGCGGCAATTCAAAAGGGAAAGAGATCCACAACTAACTGGTGGTTATGCTACAGGAATAGTAGACTAGATAGAGAAATTGAAGGTCAAAGTTTTGCAAATTAAAGTCTGATGGACAGTGAGTCAAAACATAGGCAAGTTTAAGACCTATACTCTGCATCTCTGTAGGTTTACATTCATATACAGTGCCTCTGATGTAGATGATAAGGAGTATACCTACAGGCAAGCCAAGGTCCAAAGCTAGGAGTAGCTAGATCTAAGCACAATTCAGGTATTCCCTTTGTAAAAAAATAATGAAATTATTAGAATCATCAGGCAGACTATCTTCTGTTTGAGTAATTTTATAAGAGATGGTGATCTTATCTATGACACCAAATAAGTATATTATGAAGATATATTTCATGATATATTTGAGTATATTAATTTAGTGTCATAAATACCAGTGTTTTTTTTCTCTATAAAATTTGGTCAGATTCAAAAGGATAATTTAGGAGTTGCTTTGATTTGAGACAAAGGAGTAGTCTAAGTAGTCCAAAGCTATAGTAGTAGCTAGATCTAAGCTAAGATGTTAGTGGTACAACTCTAATGTGCAGTAATTCCGTTTGTAAAAGAGAGATCGATTCTTAGAATCATCCCAAGACAGACTATATATCTTTGGTTTGGGTAATTTTATAAAAAAAACTAATAATATCTACAACACCAAATAACTATGTTTAAAATTATATTCCATGATAATATCTAGTCTAGTTATATTAATTTAGTATCATAAACACTGTGCTCTTTTGCCACAAAATTTGATCAAATTTCCAATAGTTAAGGACAATTCTAAAAGTTGATTTAATTTAGAACAAAAAGTAGCAGCTTAAATACTCTTAAAAAAGTAGCAGTTTAAATGGTCCAAACTAGAAGTCGGCACAGACAAGCCTAAGGTTTAGATGGTCCATCGGATGCATGCAAATTGCAATGCAACGGAGTCAGACTTGTAGCACCTCGGGAAAGACGACTGATTTGTTTGATGGATCACCTGGCCTCGGCTGGCCGCAAGATGTAAACACGGAGCCAGCGGCGCAGGTCCAGTGTCCATCGCACATGCAGATGCAGGCATGGGCGCTGGGCGTCGTTCTCGTTCACCCCTCACCGTCAACGTAATCGCCATTTCGCTCTCGCCCAACCAAGATAATAAAGGTCCACTATATATGGTGGTGCTCTAACCATGAGAATTCCTTCTAAATAAATCTGTCATCCGTTAGTTTTCTTTTTTTTTTAAAAAAAAAAAAAATCTGCCATCCGTTATGCCTATGCCATTGTAGTGCTCTAACCAATGACACTTCTAAATCTGCAGTGTCGTATATAGGAGTATTTTCACCAAAATCGTATTCTTAGAGCAGCTCCAACAATAATTTAAAAGCTAGTTTATAGTTATTTTATTGAGTATAATAAGAAGAGACGATGATAAGTTAGCCCTTCAAAAGAACTAAATCTATAAATTGTTCATGTTGTACCTCTCCGTCTTAAAAGAAACATCGTTCTTACCTCTCGAGAAGGAAAGCTAAAAAATTATGCATAAAACTTTTATTTATAACTTAGATCTGCATAACTTGAAACAACTTAGATATTGTAACACCCCGGTGTTACGTTAACCTAAACCTGCCACATGTCATCATAAGCATTGCATGAGCATTCATGATTAGAGGACCATGACATGAATAACTGAAATGAGTTTACAATTCTAGGGTTTTGTTTGCGCTCTTTTATATCACATGTGTATGTGTACACCATTTAAATTTCACTTGCAAGTTTAATCTTGTTTATAAAAATAATCAATTAAAAGCAACCTTGATGTTTGCAAGTGCTTGGCTAACCCCACTTACACTCTAACCATGTTTTACAAGTCAAATGATGCAAAAGCAAGAATCAAGATTGAATTCGAATTCGGATCCCAAAACCCTAACCCTAGTGGTTGTGTTGGAATTCGAATTTCATTTTCAATTTTGGTGAGCTAACCATAATTAATTTTGTAAATAAAAGTTGCTAACCATTGGCACCATTTCAAAGTATGAAGTTTGTACTTTAAAAGAGTGCCATTGGTTGAGTTTGAAAAGTGCCACAACATCATTAATGAATTGCCCAAAGTCTCAATTTGAAAAACCTTTCAAAAAGGGAGATTTTCAAAGTGTTTGTGCCCCTTTTCAATTTCACCTCCAAATATTCAAAATTTGGGAAAACTCCAAAAATACAGTTTGTGCATCTCTTTGAGCTCTACAACTTTGGTATACAAAGTTTTTTTTCAAGTTTTTGAATAGAATTTGAACTAATTTCAAAAGTTATTTGAATTGGAAAATGTCCCCTTTTAAGTTTTAAACTTCAATTCAAAAATTATTTGGTTTCAGGAAAAACTTCCTAAATGAAAGTTGTAGATATTGAGAAATAAAACAACTTTTATTTTTGGAGATTTTCATCTTTTATTCAAAATTTGAAAGTAATTTTAAATCCCCAAAAGTAGGGCTTTTGCCCTAATTTCAAATTTGAAATGCAAATTCAAAATTTATTTGGAATATGACTGAACTTCCTTAATGAAAGTTGTAGAGCAATAAATTTTGTGCAATCTGTATTTTAGGAGATTTTCATCTTTTATTCAAAAGTTGGGAGTAATTTGAAAAGGGAAAAGGTGAGGTGGCACTGTGCTACAGTAACCGGGGGGAATCCTTCTTTCTCTTCTTCTCTGCCCATGCCGGCACTGCTTTGCCGCCGGCCGCCCGTGGCTTTTCTCGCGGCGTCGCCGGTTTCACGCGCGCAACCAACCACACAGGCGGGGTCGTGAAGCCTCGGCCACCTCGACGACGCATCCTTGCCCTTTATAAAAGCTCGAGCCGGCCGCCCTTTTCTCCTCTTCCTCCTTCTCATCACCGTCGGCCGTCAATCATTCACCGTCAAAATTCTCCATCACCACGCCATCACCGTCCAATTACTCGCCGCGAGAGAGTTCCGCCAAGTTAGTTCTTGCTGCTTTTGAACAAACCACGGTCTTTGATATCGCCCAATTCATTCGGTTGGCCGTCATCTTCCCCCCACGGCCGGCGGTGGACCCCCCCAAGTGAGCTTCGCCCGGGGCAGTAGCGACTCGAGCAGGTCATGTCTCCTTTTCTTTCGTCTTAGCCGCCCAATCCTATTGATCGTGGTCGCCTCAAATTTCTTCGTGGCCGAGGCCGGGACACGCCGGAGCATGCCGTCCTCCTCGGTTCACGCCGCCCCGCACCCGCCATCACCATCGACTCCCTTCTCTCCGTTCGTTCCGGTCTCGACATCACCGTGTTGTAAACTCTCGGTGAGCTCCCGATACTCTTTAGGATGTTGGTTGCGTCGTTGTAAGCAGTGCTCTGGGCTGAACGCCGTCTAGCCGGCGAGCTCCGCCATGTCCAAGCCGCTGCGGCCACCGCCACGCGTGCTCCGGTGAGGCGCAGGAGTCGTATAGCAGCAGCTCGTTGAGGTCGGGGTAATGAGGGGAACACGTTGGTGCGATTAGTTCGTCGGAAGGGTCACCGACGGCGAGGACCGCCGTCGACCGCCGTCAACCGCCGCCGCCATCCGTCGGCCGAGAGAGAAAAAGGAGAGAGGAGGAGGCGACACCCCCCCCCCGTCGGCCCGAGAGGAGGAGGCGCGGCAGCACTCGCTGGCTGGGCCGGGCCGCTGGGGCTGGACCAGGCCGCCTGATAGCCAGCGGGGGGAGAGAAAGATGTTTTTCTTTTTCCAAATTTAATTTCAAATGCTGAGTTTCATCTTTTTGTCATAATTTCTTTTGGGCAAATAAAATTATGCAAAAATATGTTCTCTAGATTCCTTGAGTGATGCTCTGTCAATGAAAAATACTAACTTTGTTTTTCAGTAACTGTTGGTTGCAATGAAAATTGCTCCTTTAAATTAATAAATACAACTTCAATGATTTTTAATAATTAAAATATAAGTCCAAAATTTATGAAATTTGTTTTGTGTTCTAATTAGGTGATGATGATCTTAATTGTGAAGTTTGGTTAAGTTTTGATTAAGTTTTATATTATGCTTAATTAACCCCTTAATTATTTGATGTTTAATTAATTAATCTTGTGGTTAATTAGAGTTTAATTAATTCCTAATTAGCAAGTTAATTAGTGGCTTTCAACGACTGTAAAAATGGTCAATAAATTAGTAATCACCCTTAATCACTATTAGCGTTGCTTGATTTTGGGATTGAGTGATGACCCTAGTCATTAACCCTAATGACCTTCGGCATTTTATGTTGATTGCATATCGTTAGTCCGTCGTCGTCGACGCTAGTTATACCTTCTTAGTGCAACTATACCGTGAAGGAAAGTTGTACTCAAGATAGGTTAACAATCGTTGCATCATTATCGCATGTTCCTTTTGTTCTTGCATCGTAATCATGCATCTCAATCGTGTAGTTGATCCGACTCCGTCCCCCGGAGGAAGGTTATCGGTGTGAGAAGGTTGGTCCCGATCTCGGCGGTGCCATCGATAAACCCTAACCGTCAAGCCCCAAGGCAAGCCCGGATGCATTCGGACCCTTCCTTGTATTTCGAAAATCTTTTATATTGTATGTTGATGATGTGATGCATTAGGTAACGGGGAGTTGTGCGATCACCTAATTTGGTGCATTTACCGTACCTTGATATATACCACGGATACCTGTTTTGATTTCGAAAATGCTAGTGCATGCTTAGCCACAAAAATAGTACAGGCTTTATGAAATGTTTTTAAAGATGTGATAACAAAAGTTCCCCCCTTGAGGGCAATTACGAAAACCTGATGTTACTTGTTGGTATCCCTTCACTTTGATCGGGTCAAAGTGCACGCAACAAGAGCATGATGATGAGTAAATTGAGACCGGGTGGAGTGACTTGCACCGGGGAGGGGCTAGTGCCCCGGTGTAGTGTCGTCCACTTGTGAGTCGGTTAAGCACCGTTCGTTGCCTTGGCCCTGGGATCATGAGGTTATTGGATAGTACTAGTCGCATGCTAATGGCGGTAAGCTCCCTTGTACTATCTTTGACGAGAACGGATACCGGGACGAGTGTAGCGTGTACCCATCCTACGGGGCCACCGTGGAAGGGGACCGCGGCGTAGGGAGATGGTGTACTGTACCTCGTAGCTAGGACCCGTTCTGGTCGGGAGAAATACAAGCGTGAGTTGATGTATGTAAGATGTTCGGTCCTGCATACATCGTGTGGCTAGGAAGCCCCAGCTGGGTATATTAAGCGATTCGAATCGTCGTGTGCTCCACGATATGGGAGCCGTGATCCTAGCACCAGCATCGTAGTAATAATGGAAGTTGATGATGGAAAGTTTTGAATCCGAAACATGGTTGACAAGTGATTGATGTTGTAAAGTAAGGATTGGCTTAGTCGCTTTTCTGCAAAGGTGTCTTTGATTCTTGCTAAAGCCTTACCTTGATTCCTATCAACCAGGCATTCACGAGTCTTCTCCCCTCTTTTTTTCGTCGGGTAAGTCTTGCGGAGTACTTTTGTACTCGGGGGTTTGTTTGACCCACATTGCGGTGTTGACTAGTGAAGCTAACCCGGTCATACCGGTGGGCTTGGCATGATCGAATATCTTCCGTCTGCAAAAGTTCTTTTCTCGCGTCCGCCAAACTTCGGTTAAGTGTTGTTTAATCAAACTCTGATCATCTGTTGTAATCTTCTTTTGTAAATCTTCCGCTACTCTGTTGCATTTGAATAAAAATGATTGTAATACTACAATATCTTGTAAGAAGTCGATCCTGGAGGATCGTGGTGTCATCGGGGTTTCACCCGACAGAACATTCTGAATTATGTGGTACACAAGTATGGCTAACAGTGGTCTTAGGGACAATGTCAGGTGCTTGTGGGCCATATAATTTGGAAGGTTACGCCCACGAATGGTAATCGTCGTGTGCTCCACGATATGGGAGCCATGATCCTAGCATCAGCATCGTAGTAATAATGGAAGTTGATGATGGAAAGTTTTGAATCCGATACTTGGTTGACAAGTGATTGATGTAGTAAAATAAGGACTGGCTTAGTCTCTTTTGCAAAGGTGTCATTTGATCTTGCTAAAGCCTTACCTTGATTCCCATTAGCCAAAGATTCACCGAGTCTTCTCCCCAATTTTTTGGTCGGGTAAGTCTTGCGGAGTACTTTTTTGTACTCGGGGTTTGTTCGACCCACATTGCGGAGTGAACCGCGTGAGCAAGTGTGTTCTGACCCTTGCTTTGCATGACGGTCGTTGATGAAGTGACCCGACGAGGAATAGATTGTGTGGCCCGTGGGCGGGGCGCTTTCGTTGCGTGTTTGTAATAAAGTTATATAATGATACTTCCATTTGTCTTGTAATAATACTACTCTGGTTTGTATAAGTTTAACAAAAGGTTTGTAAATTAAGTTATTGTAAGTCTTCCGCTACTCGGTATTTTGTATGAGAACCGTTGTAATCTTGTGATGTCTCGTAAGTATCGATCCCGGAGGAAACGTGGTTCATCGGGGTTTCACCCGACGTAACATTCTAGGTTATGTGGTACTCAAGTGCGGTACCGACGAGGTCTTAAGGACAATGTCGGATGCTTGTGGGCCATATAATTTAGAAGGTTACGCCACAGATATTCAAAAACTTAGATGTACAAATTGATATCATATAATATATTAGTAGAAATATATGTAGAAATAACTTTCTAGAAAAAATTTATAAATATATAACAAAAAGGGGAAGAATAAATGGTAGAAAACAAAAACAAAAAATAAAAAGAGTAATGTCTATGCAGGTGGGCCATGGCTATTAATAATTACAAATTATGTGCATTCTTGTCGCCAGAAGGACTTGGTTGCCGAGCCAAAGCCCCTAATTAAGGCGAAACCACTTTTCTAGGCTCCATCTCCTCCCACTCGGCGCCAGAAGCGCTTCTCGTCGGCTCCGGTGCCGCCGGAGTCCGTGGAGAAGCCGCACCAGATGGATCCTTAAACTCCTCAGCGGTACATACATGATTGGGAGCGTTATCTAGTGCAAACTAACTTTCCATGAAAACCCGTGCAAACCGTGGTAAAAAAAGTCATCTAAATTCACCAAAAAATTCACGCATGTAGATGATATGATGATACACAATCTTGCAAAATATCTTGTCGAAACTTCGAATTCGTTTGTGAGATATAAAAATAATTAATTTCAAGCAAGAAAGTGTCCAAATGATTTGGTAAAATTTGTTATTTTTATATCTCACAAACGAAATCGAGTTTAGACAAGATATTTTGGAAGGTTGTGTATCATCGTATCATCTACATGTGTTGATTTTTGGGTAAATTTAGATGACTCTTTTTACCATGGTTTGCATGGGTTTTCACGGGAAGTTCGTTTGCACTAGATACGTTCCCTACATAATTACTGTACCGTCACAGCCAAGCACGGGTTCTAGTTTTCTAGGTCTATAGCCAGGCTCTATCACATAGTAGGTAGAACGTCTTCTACCCTGCTGCGGCTGCGACGCCGCCCCGTCCATGGTGTGGGGTAGGGTCAGCAGCTGGGCCTTTGGCGGCGGGGGCACGGACGTGCAGCCGAGCTTGAAGCACCACCGCCTGAGAGCGCGCATCGCCTTGACGTCCCACCGCCTCATCCTTCTCTCCTCCTTGTCTCGCGCGACAATGGCGTCCCGCCTGGCCTCCATGGCGGCGTACACCTCGCTCCAGCTGGGCAAGCCCGCCATATATGATCCTCAAGTAGCTGGGCGCGGCATCGTAGATGTTTTCGGGCAGCAAACCATGGATTTCATCCGGCGTGTAATACGACTTGGGGCTGGGTCTCCGTCGTCGTCGATGTCCCTCATCGTTGGAGGGAGATATACGTGGATCTTCCGGACTCTGCACTTTCTCGCTCCATAGAAACTGAAAGAGTTCCTCTCGACTCGACTCGACTCGACTCGATATGTGGAGCCTCTCGATCGATCGATGCACACCACACGACGATTGATATCAAGACGTTTGTATATGTATGAGTAAATTCTTGTCCGATTGTAGATGCACTTTCCGACCGCATGAATGAATTGGCATGGATTCGGTTTCTCAACCGGCCTCCGACGACCCCGACTTGGCGAGTTCCCATCCAGTGATCCAGGCATCCGGTCCACTTCGAATGGCAACGGTGGCCCTTCGACTTGTCCCCTGCCGGCTGCCGCCTTGCGTAACGTGATCTGCCCGTGCTGGAAGAAGAAGGACGGGACAAGGAAAAGAAACAAGATAGGGGTTCTATTGCGAAAAATCAAAAGAGGAAAAAAATTGGGAGGACCTGTTCTAAGTTTAATAAAGTTTTGGGTTCCGGATGCATATGCAGCATATCCACTTTGGGCCTCTGTTTCGACTGGGCCGAATCCTTGCGCCGTTGCGCGTGGGCTGTTTTTGCCCACCGACATGGACCGGACCGAGCCCATGTGATTCCTTTTCTTTTTTCCTGGTTTTTATCTTTTTCTAGTCTAGTCATTAAACCTGAGAACTTGTAAAATCCATATAAATTCGTAGTAAACTCGTAAAAGTTCCAAACCAGTTCTGCTGAGATCCATAACCATGTAGAAAACGGGCACAAAAAACCGATCAGGGTGGATACCTGCCCCTGATACTACCCATTTCACATTCCTGGGATGTTGGTGAACCCAAGCGCCATGGTCCCAACTGTCAAGATCCTTGCAATTCAGGTGGGCTTGCAGTCAACAATGATGTCAAGAGGCTCCCTAGCTACCTCAGATGCTTTCCCAGTATCGAGAGTCTGCACATCCAGGCGAGAACAATACTAGTACATTTCTCACTATTTTGTATCAGCGTGTTTGGGTACTAATTTCCGTCTCTGAAAGAAGTGATTTCTAGAGTTGTCTTTATATTATCAAATTAGTATCATTAGATTTACCATAGAATATATTTTCATAATATGCTTAATTTATGTCATAAATATTGTTACCCTTTTCTATAAAGTTGGTCAAAATTTAAAAAGTTTGACTGACACGGTTTCTAGTAATCACTCCTTTCAGGGACAAAGGGAGTACTGTATCTATGCATACATTGATGTTGTTGGTTGCATGAGCCATCTTGCCTGAACTTCACACCAGTCTATCTAAATATTGCAGTCCTTGAAAAGCACTAAACCCGCCACAATGCGCACCCTCAAAATCTGGAAAAAGGTCAGTGCTATCGAATGCGTCAAGTCACAGATCAGGTTGATGGTATTCCATGATTTCCGAGGTCGTGCATGTGAGATCTCTTTCCTCAACTTCATTGTCAAGAGGGCTCAAAAGCTTAATGGTTGCTGATGGATACTTCGGTTCACCTTCTGAGGCGCGATTGAAACTGAAGCCCCCGGTTCCCACAAAAATGGCACCTACCTCTGCTCGGTTGTGTATTTGCTCGGCAAGTTTGGCAGGGTTTGCTTGCACCACTTCAGCTTCAGACACTTATGCCGACGGCTGCCGAGGACCTTGGCTCATGGTGGACCGCGCAACGGGGACGCATCGACACGGCGTCACGGCCGATCTTCGACTCCATGCTGCTTCTAGTCTCCTGGTGCTTGTGGAAGGAAAGGAACTCTAGGGTGTTCCAGCGGGACTCGTCGACTCCGTCCGGCGTAATCGAAGCTGTGTTCAGGGAGATCTCCGACTGGGCGGCCGCGGGATTCGCTCCTCTGTCGGCGCTCGAATTGCTTCTGTCGCGAAACCGTGATGCAATGTAATATGCTATAACTTGTATCCAGTAGTGTAGGTCTCTCCTTTCGGCGTTCCAAGGCCCCTCGCCTTCGATTCGCCATCGCGATCTGGCGCTGTACCGTACTTGCTTTCCTCTTAATGAAAAACGGGCATCAAACCCGGTCGCGAAAAAAAAATGGCACCTACCTGTTACTATTCGCTAAAGCTCTGTTTTCCAAACCGTAAAGGTGCTGGACCTTGGGGCTTGATAAGTGGGTCTGACTGACTTTTCGAATAGTGATCCTTTCCTGTTCTCAGTTGGGCAAGTTCCAAAGACTGAAGTCTTTGGCTCAGCCGCTGTGGCACAAATCTCCCTCATGCAGCAGCTGTCTGCCCAGTAACCACCAATCATCCATAGTTCATGATAATGAGTAGTAACCAGTGTTTCACTTAGACAAGTTATGTTTTCTGGACAAACTCTGTTAATGTTACATTCAATATTCACAGTAGGCCCTGTTTGGGTGATGGCATTTCTTCAGAGTAACCTGTCGATGTTCTTGTTCTTGTCCCGACGAGGTTCAATGGTTCTTTTGCTAGATTGTTTGAAAATTAGTTGTTTTTTTTTTTTTTTTGTCATTTAAGCGCGATAGCTACCCGTTAACCGTGTCCTATGTGTTCTTCGATCCCGAGTGTTCTAGCTCCTTGTGTAACAGATATTTGTGTCAACATGTGCCTTTGTTGTTTCGTTCGATGATACTTGGAAACCAACGGGACATCGAGTACCAAACCTGTCGACAATAAAAAATGACACCAAACTGATCTGCTGATTAAACAAAGGGGCTGCTTGGTTCCTTGCTCGTGTACTGTTTTGCCTTGCCAAGTGAGGATACGAGTCAACGAGTTTTGTTTGGATGGCTTGCTTGATAGCCTTGTTGCTTGTGCTAGCAAGGTTTGTATTGCCAGCCTGAAAAGCCTCCCGGTCGAGCAAGCTCCTCATGCTCCGCGCCAACCAAGTGAGGGAGAGAGGGGGGGGGGGGGGGGCGCGCGGCGAGCAGCCCCTTGAAAGATGATAGCATTATTGGGACTTGGGAGGTTGTTGGGAACCTGGCGTTTGAGTTCTTCGCGGAGAAGTGGAGCCTGTGACGGGCTGCTCGAGTGAGGAAGCAATCATGGATGATACAGAGCTGGTGCTCGAGGATGGTACCATTTCAATTCGTCTAAAGCAAGCAATGCCTAATGCGTTTGTTGTCATAATTTAATACTCCGTCCAACAGTTGGGTGTTCATCGAGATGCAGGCAACTTATTCCTTGTTTTACAGGGCCACATCTGGGACCAGGGTACTTTTGTCTACGAATTTACAGCGGGCTCGTGAAAGAAAAGAATGGCGGCTGCCTCTGCCTGCCTACAACGTCAATATGGCCGCGCCACTCGACGGCTTCGATGCGAACACGTACAGGCCCAGGTCGCCCTGCTGGATTACTCCCCTGTCGATCCTTGATTTGTAGTACATTTCCTGCGTAAAACAGAATCAGTGCTAGCCGTTCAGACTTCAGAACCAAAGCCAAGCCATAGAAGAAAACTGTGTCTGCATGCACCCCATCACTACGCAGTTATTATAAACAGGATATTGACAGCCATCCTAACTCCTAAGTAAGCTCAGATGCATCATGTCATGCGATCCTTGTGGCGGTTTTAGCAAGGTTTACGCATACAGAACGGGGCACAACAGAACAGATTATGGATGCAGCAGTCAGAATATTACGAGAGATGATAAGACATTGAGCTTGCCTTTAGATTCAGAATGAACTGAGGGACGATGGGCTCCTTGACTAGAGCAACCGCGCAGCCACCCCACCCAGCTCCAGTGAGACGTGCTCCCAGTGCTCCGTTATCTCTACAGACTTTCACAAGCTCCTCCAGCTCAGGGCAACTGTTATAGTGAAATATGTCAGTATGTTCCAAAGTTTTGTAAAGCAACATTTGTTTATGGCACGCCAAGTGACTTGTGACGATAGCTAATAAACAGCCTGGCAGACGTATTTGAACTGCTACCACACAGCTATTCAGAAGTTAAACACTATACTGCAAAGATACCTGCATTCGTATAGCACGCTGCAGCTGTAATGGCTTTCGTTCATAAGATCACCAAGTTTCTTAAGCTTATCTTCCTCACTGCACGGAGACAACAGTATGTGTCAGCAGAAGAATGACTGTCATATGACAAAACACAATTTTTTAGGGCCAACTTCCAAAGTACTGTGAGGGTACACGCAGCCTAGGGAAGAAGCAGATTATGAATAGTGAACCCACCTGAGATTTGAAGAGACAGTATCCCTGAAAGCATAAACCCTCCTTGCTTCAGAGTAGACATGTGTCGCCCGCTGAAATTAATAATAGCATCAACGGATAGTGCAAGTAGCATCAATGTTAAAAGACATAAAAGACACTAGCAAGCTTCTACTCAAAGTACTCTAAACATGCAGACAGGTCCTCTGACCATGCGCAATTGTTTTCATGAACAGTTATCTTCGAAATTTTGTAAGATTATGGTCAATCCTGGAATAGCACAACTTGGATGGCTACAAGAATACAAATAATAAGCTCATGAAATCCACCTGAAATAGCTTGTAGTGCTTTGCAGCTTTTATAACATCCAAGGAAGTTTGACAGCTCTGGAAGACAGATGTCAGGCTTTCGCCTGTAATTTTCTCTATTTCGTCAGCTGTATATGGATCCTCATGCAGAAGTTTCTGCAATATTGCACAACAATATATTGACAACAGTATGAGGAAATTGTATGGATTAAAAAATAACCTCTCTACTCCATCTTGCACAGATTTGATCTTTTTGCAGACAACAACCAAAAAGAAAATCAAATTATCCGTTGGTAACATCAAAACAAGATAAACAATCATCCTACTGAGTAACATTATTCCACAGTATCAAAAGTTCAAAACTGTAAAATAGAAAAATCTAGCAAAGAGCCTCTGTTGAAAAAAGAACTGCCTACTCAAACAAGGAATATAATTAATGATCATATCTGCTCCAGATCCATATAACTGAAATTAATCTGCCCACTCAGGGAAGAATAACAAGATGCAGAAAAGAGAACTAAAAGGTCTCAGATTGGCAGACCAATCAGTGGCTCATCCAGGCAAGGGGTTAGTATTGGCTGTCTGGCCTTTGTAATTTGGGTACAGTACCATCTTTTATTTCTTTTTTATTAATGTGATTATGCACAGTCCACATGCGTTCTCAAGAAATAAATTGGATAAATTGGCAGAACCAGGTGCTAAGATTGTAAAAACACAAAAACCTCTATGAATCTCTCTTCAAGGACAAACAATGAAGATGGGGCAGGGGGCAGGCAATTTGTCATAGCCATAAGCATATTTCTCTAGCCAATCAGTCTAAAGTCTAGTGAAAAGACGTGCACCTTCACAGCTATTGCAGGATCAGATGAACCTTCCTTCCCAGCAAAAGAAACACATAGCCCCTCAACATCGGAGAGGGTGTTGACAGAGGAGACAGCTTTTTTCGTATCCATCCCTAATTTGATGGCAAGAACGATCTGAAAAGTGCAAGGGAAAGCTATTAGCTCAATATACGGGAAATGACAAGGAAACCTCCTGTTTGAGTAACTACTATCACGCTCAAGCCCAGATACAATAAACAGTGATATTTCCTTAGAATCTGAATTACATAAGCTGCAATGTTACTTGTGTCATTTCCTTCTTACAAAAATGTAACTGAAAGTACTTGAGTATTATTAAGACATTAGTCGCTTGTTTTGGCGCAATAGGTGTGATGTCACAATGCAGTCCTAAAAAGGAGCATGAGATTGAAAATATTCTTGAAGCGAGGCCCTAATAAAACTAATAAGTGACTTACCGCTGCCAAGCGACACTCCACTACACGGTTATTATAATTTGTTGCAGCTGTCTCTGCTTTTTTGGACTCTGCCAAACAATGGGCAATCACAAATGTACCACCTGGAGGTAATTGGACGTCAGTTGCATGGATTGGATTAAAATCTATCAACTCGGCGAATCCTGGTTTGGCCATGATAGATATAGCCTGCAAAAATACAATGAAATGTTAAATGGGAACAAGATCAATTGAGTTAAGCAAAGCGTTTTAATTTAGTTTAACAACTGACATTACTTACAAAAAAGATAAGAAACACCCTACAAATCTCAACAAGAAATTCCTGGATTGTATTACCTGATCCATGCCTCCAGATTGTGTTCCAATGTGGCGCTCAGACAGACAAGTGAATTGAGCAACTTCTTTCTGCACGTTTTGAATATGATAAGTAATATAAATGGGAACTGAACACTGGAATTTTGCTGTGCTAAACATACGTAAAAAGAATATAAATGGGGTGAAAATTCATCTGATCGCCAATCTAGTCAATGTCAGAAACAATGCATCAGCATAAGCAGCAACCATCATCAATTTTGGCTCTCCAATTTGTACGTCGTTATATGCAAGCATGTTTACTTCTGCTGCATCTGCCACATATATCTCCATATATGATACAAAGGCAAAAGGACACTTGTTTCTTGCCAATTGTGCGACATATTAGTGCTTACAAATTGCATTAACAAAAGTAATACCTTTGGAAAGTTTTTCTCAAGGACTCCCATGATAGCGATTGTTGCTGAACAGACAAAGGCTGCCGAGCTTGACAATCCAGAGCCTAATAAGAGAAATAACAGCACCAAACCTTTATAAACAAGTCATTTGAACAGAAGGAAAGATTTGTACAACTAAAGCACTGAATCGAACCTTGAGGAACTGTGCCATCAACAACAACGTCAAGTGCAACAGGTTTGCCCAGATCTACCCCTTTTGATCTACAGTATTCATAAACTCCCTTGTATCTGCAGATTGCAAATCAAGTGGATACAGACATATCATATATACTCGTTTTCAACAATTAAAAATCGGGAATGAAATACTTCAATACCCAGGTTTCTGCAGCAAGAATTCAAAATTGTAACTTACCCACACATGAAATAGTGCCCCCATTTGTGATTTTTTATGTCAATTTCCTACACCAGAAACAAAACACTTAAGGTCAGGCAAACAAATAAGAAAATTACAGAAACCTGAAACAAAAGAATGACATATTTTTTGCGCAACAAGCAGAGCTGGTACTGCTATCACCACAAAGTAATTGGAAATCTATACCTGACACAAGAATTGAATGCACAAGGTATAGTACATTGGCTGCAACACGGCCAAGAAGCTACTAGCAACTACTAGCAGGATTTACAAATTCACTGTCACTGCAATCGGGCCGCTCGAACTGTCCTGCTAGCCAACTGCTCCCACCTTCAATTCCAAAGCAGGTCAGTTCCGTGACCCATCTCAGGACCACAGGTTATCAAGTTCACGGGTAAGGTATCGGACCTGCCCAAGTCCTACTTCAGGCATTCACGTTTTCTGGTTGCGGTTTGCTAATTAATCGGAAGCAATGCAACCGCCGCGCTCCAGGAACGAGTTCCTCGTGCCGTACCTCCCCCTCCACGAGTAATAAACTAAATTAAAAGCAGATTAGTTACCCAAAAATTCGTCCCCCAAATCACCGCCGAAATGAAGCCCCGATTGGATAACACCGCCCAAAAACTGGATTGCCAATCTATCTAGATGGACAGAGCAGGGAGCAGAGGAGGGCATTGCTACCTTGTCTGGGTCGGCGGGGTAGACGCAGAGGGGGTACTTGTCGTCGACATTGGCGACGCGCACCTGGTCGCCGTCGGCCCTCCGAATGGCGACGATCATGTCCTGGCGGATGGCCATGGGCAGCACCGAGTAGCCCTCGTAGTCGATGTGCTCCCCTATCAGATTCACCCTCCCTGCAGCAACAGCGCGGCCAGTCCCAGTCTCAGCCTCAACCCCGCTCAAGCACACACACACACACACACGCGCGCACGCGCAGTCCAGGGACGGAGACGGACGGACCTGGGGAGCGGGCGAAGAGCGCGGGGCGGGCGCCGTAGACGGCGTGGAAGCGGTCCCCGAGGCGGGCGAATCGGAGTCGCGCCTCGTCCAGCTGCGCGCCCTCGCCGTAGACCGGCTCCAGCGAGGAGAGCGTCGGCACGAGCTCGAGCTCCGCCGCCTCTGCGGGGGCGCTGCCGGGTAAGGTGGCCATGTCCTTCCTTGATGGTCTTCGATCGACTCGCCGTCACTCTCGCGCTGCGCACCGGCTTCGCCTCCGGCGTCGTCGTCTCGTCGCTGTCCGTGTTGTATGGCGTGACGACTCGTCGTGATTGCGATTGACTTGGAGAACCTTCTCTCTTTCGTCTGGGCTATATGGGCGTCGGGAGATCCCGTGCTGATGCGCTGTACTCTCTTGTCCCCAAGTCGGACTGGGCCTACCGATCAGTGCCACCGCCCCCGTGCGTTCTGGAATCCACGTGGCACGGGTGCGGGCATGGCACTTGGATCCGGATCAGATCGGATGCGAGGATAAGGTACTCCCTCGATGCAAATGATCAGTTTATTTTGGGTATACCAAGGATAGATAAATCACTACGTTGTCACGGTTAATTAATATTTACTCTATCTCAAATTATAAGTTATTCTAATAATTTTTAATAGTCAAATTTTTAAAATTTAACTAAAATTATAGAAAAAATACAAAAATTTATGACATAAAATAGGTATACAATAAAAGTATAATTAATGAAGAATCTAATGATACTTAGTTAGTGTTATAAGTGTTATTATTTTATTATATAAATTTAGTCAAACTTAAAAAACTTTTTACTCTCTAAGATTCTCGAAATCACTTATAATTTAGGATGGAGGTGATAGCGTAATGATTTATCCTTTAAAGCCAAAATAAATTGATCGAATTTGACTAACTTCATATTAAAGAATAGGAACATTTAAAACACAAAATGATAAAAAATATATATCATGATACATCTAGTTATATCAGTTTGATATCATACGTATGGATGCTCATTTGTATAAAATTTAAATAATTTAAGTTAGAACAACTATAAGCGTAGAGTATTATACTGTTATTTTTGTACTCCCTATGTAACGGATGTAATTTGCATTTTTTGAGAAATCATATAGTTTAAAATTTAACTAAATTTCTATATAAAAAGATTGCTAATATTTATGATAGCGGTTATTTGGGGCTACAAGTCTGAATAACACTTTCTATAAATTAATTTAAACACATAAATTGGTGCAAAGAAGTTTAAGAGCACCCGCAAGAAACGAGGCTTGCGGTGAACTACACAAGCGTTATATCTGGTTTGTGGACCTATATCTTTTTCAAAAGCACCTTCTGGAGAAGCTATGAGGAAAAGCTTGGGAAACTGCTTTGAGAGACATTTTCTATTTCTAGTATAAAATATAGCTTTTGGAGTTTTTGTCAGCTTGAAAAAGCTATCCAGTTTAGGAGAACTTTTAGTAGTTCAAGCTTTCTTGAGCATAAGCTGCAAGCAAGAAGCTCCCCAAACAGCACCTAAACTTTAGATCATTTTATTTCTTGAGGTTTCAAACAAAAGTGTTGTCTAAAGTTTAGACCATCCTATAAAATTTTTTGAGCTAGGTATCTAGATCTAAAGTTTTAGTCGTCGGCTTTAGCCACTGCTTCAGACGAGAGAATAAAAAAGAACCTTAGAGCGACTAAATAAATTAATCCGTTCGATTGGGCAATGCCAAGTGCGGCACGCGTGGCCAGAAGCAGTGGGCATCTTATCATCTCAAACCAAAAGTTTCTTTATGCACTTCGTAGTATATTGATTGATTGCGTAAGCGGGAGTAAATCAACTCGATACCCTATCCACGTCAACTTGGCACATGTAATTTCAAAGTCAACCTATGTGTTACTCGCGGTTGCGTAGGCCGAGGAGCTCAGGGCTTAGCAATCGAAAACAAAAGGAAAATTGTATCCGAAATTTAGAAAACCGCTGTGCCAAGAAAACTGGTCCGCTTGGCATTTCAGAATTTTTAGAATTGAATTTATTCTATAAGGCCTTGTTTAAATTTCAGATTTTTTTCACTCTTTCTCCATCACATCAAGTTTTAACCTGCATGCATGGAGCATTAAATGTAAGTTAAAAATAATTAATTACACAATTTAGTTGTACATCATGAGACAAATCTTTTGAGCCTGGTTGGTCCACGATTGGATAATATTTACCACATACAAACGAAACGTGCTACCGTCGCAAAAAGTTGAAATTTTTCCACCTTTTTGTGCAATCTAAACAAGGTCTATAGTTGTGAAAGAAAAATCTATAAAACTATCTATAACTTTAATTAAGTTAGAAGAAGAATCCATTTCTCATCTCTCACCCTATGAATTTAAGATAGATTTATATATAAATTTTAAAAAGTTGTGAAATTTTAAATTCTTCTTTCACAACTATAATTTATGCTATGAATTCAATTCTGAAAATTCTAGCGAGCCAAATGGATCCTTAGAGATTTGATATAACTAGTATGTTTAGTTGTTTGTTTAGCGGAATGGAACATGTAAAATCATCACCTCATGCCTCGCGATCCGGTAATTAGATTTTTAGTACAAGCGATAGAGTCATTCTATTAAATTTTAGAGATAAACTCATGATCCACCATCGCCCTTGTTTTCTTGGATCAGACATCATTTGGTTTCTTCAACCAGACCGCCCGCTGCTCGGCGAGCTCAAGCGCGTCACAACGCACCTGCAGACAATCGCGGGGGGCAGTTTGTTTGCTGGGTACAATTCCCAAGATGTAAAAGGCACCGTTTTAGAGAAATCTGAACTCGGCTGGCTGCATTGCCAAGCAAAACTATGTCAAACATGAAGAGCGGCAGCTTCAAGTAGAAGAACCTACGCAAGGTAGAAACACATCTATTACAGTAAGATTTCAGCATCAGCATTTCTTTGTCAAGTGCTAAACGAATTCGCATTTCTGGGCTCTCGTGATCTCCCAAGCTGGGACAGCTTCATCACCCGCAGCACATCCATCGACTCGCTTCCTGGTATTCGCAATAGCCACCACGAAGCTCTCATTCTGGAGAGTGTAGAGATACATTGCCCGTTCATCCTGATCATTTTATCATCACAAAAAGTTCAATCAGAACAGGGTGTAAAGCGTATCCGTCATGCAACTGTTGTATCCATGCTGCTATTGAGGATTGAAATGGAAGCTCGCGTGCAATGGCATGTACAAAAGGCAACCCTTTTGATGTGCTGGATATTTTTTCTAGGTCTGACATACCTCGGGGAGCTCCAGGTATTCATCAGGAGATATCTGAAGGAACTCGACAGCCGTTTGCCCAATACACCAGGCGAAGACCTCTGCAGTGTCGTCTGCGATGGTCAAGTGCAGCTGAAAGCCATGCGCACATGCACTTTCGCAGGCGCACTTACAAAATGAACACTGGAGTCCACCTGAATGTTCGTTCACAACGCTGCCACAGATGTTGTGGAACAGTGACACCTTTAAACTGTCACAATCGATGCTATCTAACCGAACCTGGGATATCTAAACATCAAGGCATCAAACAAATATAGGATGTTAGCATCAGAAAACAATTTAGCCACAGTTGAAGAATGTAATGGAGTTCTAAGAACAGGAATAAACGTAATCTGTGACTGGTTTTAGTCCTTTACTGTATTTTGTCTTTTCCATAAGGGGAGCATGTTAACGAAGGTGATCTGATAGTCGTTTTCTAGAATGGTATCAATAGTTTTAGCAAAATGCCAATTCAACTAAACTTGAAAAGCTCTGGATGCAACCTCACGGCAGTAATAAAGAAGACTTACATGTGTTCTGTTTGTCGAACGGGGAAGATCTGACAAGGGTGATAAATCATGCAGGCACGTTGAGTTCAGGAGTGCTGGCAGCAAGCTTAAGTTAACAAACAGAGACCCTGGCTCCTTTTCACGCCATGAGACTTCAAGGCTATTAACCATAAGATAGCCTGCAATCAGAACTTTGCCCACATAGTACCATACAGATAATAAATGTTAACATAAAGGAAAATACTTCTTACATATTTGTTGAACTCAAGGTGCAAGTCAAACCAGAGATGTACACCATATGCCCAACTCCTACTCTACCTAATGACCTGCAGAGTAAACAGACATTTATATACTGTTATGGAAATCAGGTGCATGATGGACATAAACATTTCAATTGGCATAGGAAGCAACAATATGTCAAAATAACAAATATGTGAAGAATGGTGGGCGGGAATGATGAAATCTGGAATAACAAAGACAATATAGTGCTTATTATTGACTTATAGAGGTGAAAAGCCTCGTACTTTATTGAAAGATCGAGAGCCATCAGATAGATGTAGCAAAATATAGCATCAGCCATCAGATATCAAGTTATTAGCTGCTAGTTATTATTAAAAATATGTCATCCTAAAATGTTAAAATTACTACAGAATTTTGCTTTACATATCAAAATGCCACATAACATCAGTGAATTTACCCAGGCAACAGAGGGGAATCACTCGTTTGTTGTAAATCAAATTGATTCATATGTAAAACTCTTAAACAAGCAATTTTTTGAAGGCAAAGGCTGGATAGCTTTTCTATCAATCATTATACCATACTGATAACACAGATGCACAAGTAGTTTGATACTGTCAACGTGTGGTGATCAACATCAGGAATCTAAGATCTCGCATTTAAACCCATCCAAACTGCTAATGCATGTCAACCTAACCGTTGCACAAAAAAAAGGTTCTTGCACATAAGGCACATTCGATTTAACATGACAAACAGAAACAATGATACATTTGATTCATCAGTCAAATAAGCATGCTATTTCAGAGAAAGGAATGCATGGTGGAGAAAATAAATAGATAGGCCATTACTTAAGTACAAAAGGCAGTACCAGGGTCCAATAAAGATAAGCTTTGTCAGAACAACTCCTGTTGTGTCTTCTAACTCCAAATAGAATGTAGTCCCTGATGTGCTTACTTTGCAAACACTGGTTACTGTACCAAATAGACTGATTCCCACCATTTTATCATGAAGGTCACTTACATATGCCTAACAAATAGGCATAGACAAAAGCATGAAGAAAACATGATCATTAGAAGTTTGAGAAAAAGAAAACAGTGACAGAAAGCATGAAAGATCAGGTATTCCTCTCAAGTATGTTTCTTATGAAGAGAAAAAAGGGAAACAACAATACTAATGTTAAGGAAATATCTGCATGTGAACTTTTGGAACTAATGTTCTAAAAAGTGTAAGCAGTGAGCAAATGGACACCCACCACTTAGTGATTATAAGCAGAAAGTTGCATAAATGAAAGCACAATATTTATTGAGAAGAAATATCCCAGACTGATCATATTATGAGACATAATAGCTAATAAGAGATCAATGCTTTCAGTTTTCACACTGGCAAACTCAGTAGTATGTTTAGCTAAACATGATAGTACCGCAAGCAGACCAATATAGATCAGTAGTAAATAGAGATTTAAGGATCAGCAGAATCAGTTGTTGAAGGCTAAAAAGTGGTAAGTTTTCAGGTTCCAAGCATCATCATGGTTGCAAAATCCATCTTCTGAGAAGACCCTAAATGAATGAAGGTAAGTTACATACTCGAAACGGGTACTTGCTGAAATCAACTGAACCATGCAAATCATGTGGTAATGTTACTTGCGAAGCTACATTATCATTCGGAACATATGACCGCCGAGGTCCTTGGCTCTTTACTTGAGTAGGTGTAAAAGGCACCTAGCACACACATTACATATTAGTAAAACGGAGTTATGCAGAAAGAACTATTAAGATATCCCTCCAAACCTGTTCCTCTTGTTGAGCAACTGGCACCATGTAAACCTGTGTTGCACTGCCATATTCAAGGCACAGTTCCTGAGACTCCTCATGATTATTGTCTATAAAATTTGCTATGAAAGGTCTGTCCAGGGCAAGCATGCTCCCTACACTGAAATAATATGTTTAGCTTGTTGTAGTCTGAATAAATATTTGGTCCTTCTTTGTTCTTATGTAGAGTGGATTGAACCTGAACAGATTTGCAAGTGAAGTCTGCTCCCCCATAAAACTAACTTCATCTTTGCACCATCATTGTCTTCAAGAATGATCTGCATTCTTTCTATACATCTAAATGGTTCCAACGACTCAATCTTTTCAATCCTGCAGAAGAGAAAGAAGACTAGTAAGTAGTAAACCCTCGGTTCCCACATGTCTATCAGCAAACCATAGTGCATGTCTCCATATATTTTATCAGAAAAATATTTAAAAACCAAAAGAAAATGACCATGTCCAGATTTTGCAAATCTGAGAGCACAGAAAATGAAGAAACTAATTGCAAATATTATAGAAACAAAAAATAATATATTATGCTCGTAACTATAACAACCCATAAATATCACTTTACCTGGCATAAAATGAGTATGGAACATTGTTTCTACTTTCCCCTAGAATCGTAGAAGAGAATGAATAGGTGCAAAACTGTGCAGCAAGTAACAAGGCATCTTCATCTTGGTCCTGCATAAATAAAATGCGTGTGAACTAAAAAAAAAAAAATTTACTGAGCAGGAGTTTGCCTGAATTCATGTAAGAAGCAAGGCTTATGAGCACATACAGTATTTCTTTTTTTCTAATCGAAAAGAAACGAGTACAATATTGCAAGCCTGAATTCATGTAAGAAGCAAGGGTTTTACAATTTGCAGCGATTTTAAAAACAGACATAAAATTATTTTGACATTTTTATCAAAATGTTTAAGTTCCTAGCCAATTATCATGGCATGAAAAGTCATTGAGAATTTGTGCCAGCTGAATGTGCAACTTATACAAAGGAACTTTGCCTAAAAAGTAATAAATTGCAAGTAAATTATGTGCTCTGAGCAGTGCTTCCTCATACACATAAATACGATGAACCATTACCTCATCCAGTAATATCACCATGTACTCTGTTGGCAAAATACGAGCATGGCCAGATCCCTCCATGGCTGTACGAAGACAACACCCTGTGAGCATAACTTCTCGACCCTTCTTCAATATACCATTTTGTCCTATGCACTCATAGTACCTGATACAAAACTTGTATAAGTATTCGAAATACTAAGAGTAATACAATAAAAAGAATGCTCTATTGATGAACAGCACTCCAAAAGATAAATTACTGACAATGCTAAGTTACTGATTGAGCATGGGGAGGAGGGCACGCACTATTTGGGGTGATGGATGAATAATATAACTTTTGTAAATCAGAAAGATCTATGCTATCCTACAACTAGAAAATTTACATGTTATACACATTTTAGGGCAATGAATGATTCAGAGTGTTCAAAGTTCAACAATGATTCCTAATAACCATAGTTTCATTGCAGAATTCCTTGCATACATAGGTTTCCATCCAAATTTGCTGACGCATTCTTTACTGACATACATCAGTTAATTAAATATAAACATAGCTAAGCAATATGTAGTCAGGTCTACCTTCGGTGTAAATATAGGTCGATTGTGGATGCGCTCCACATGTCTCCCAAGGTAAGCATGTATATGTTTGTACCTAGAAAAGAATGACACAAGACACATGACTAAGGATGCTGTGGAGAAATGCAAGTTGATAGCCATGTATCAAAAAGAGCTAAAATTGAAAGCAGGTTTGACCATTAATTCCAATCGATGTATTGCTACAACAATTAGTAGAAATTCAGAAATTACGCATGGCAGTCATATGGTTTTAACAGAGAGAACCCTATGATGATGCATTGTTCAAGTAACCAGGAAAGTTACTGACAACAAGCTTGTCCATAGCAAAGAAGTATAGTGTAAGTTTACAAGCATACCAGGAAGGACAAACACGTCAATGACAACAGCTTCAAGAACACTATTGGGAGAAAGGAAATTCTTCTCATGGATAGAATCGATTGTAACAGTATTTGGAAGCCTCCTCCTCTTATTCTTCGTGTTTATAAGTTTGGCCAGCTCGACCTTCCTCTTCGAGGTCAGGGATTTTCGCTGTTCTGTCCAAGACTAACAAGAGAAGCCAAGATTTAATCCTAGATTCGGCTGTGCAAAAAAAAAGGTGGGGTTCATATTAAAACTCCGTGGCATTGACATTTGCTTCAAATTCGAGCACCGCATCAGCTTACGGAAATGTATGCATATTGAGAAGTGTAGCAAGCGCTCGGTAGGGGGGGCAATCACGATGAGGCGACCTAAATACTACCACGCAGCAGCGAGTCGAATCAACCTAACCTGGAAGAGGTCGGAGAGAAGGATGGCGGCAGTGACGCCGCTGGAGTAGGCGCAGCAGGACTTGAGCAGCTGCGCCACCGCCCACCCCCAGGGCGGCCGCGCCGGCGCCGGCCCGTCACCCGGAGACTCGTAGCCGTCGCCGTCGCCGGCGGACGAGGCGAGCATGGAGATGGCATAGTCGACGAACTCCAGGAATTTGCCCCCGTCCGCGGACGCCGCGGCGGTGGCGGGATCCATGGAACCCTAGTCCAGGAGGAGCAAGGGCGGGAAACGGGGGTTCAAGAGAAGAGACGGGAGAGCGCCGCCGCGTCTTGAGCGCGAATGGCTTTCGCTTCGCGCGCGATGGCCGCCTGCGCCTGGTCTTAAAGTGATCCTTTTTTTTCTTAATTTATTTTCTTTTTCTTTCTCTTTTCTTTTCACTGGTGGATATGCACGTGCGGCACGCACGTGTCTAAAAAAAGTTGTTTTCATCAAAAACAAACAAACAAATTTTTAGAAAGTTCATTTCTTAACTTGACAAAAAATTCCATGTGTATCATCACTTTTTTGGAAAATGAGAGGAGCCAAAGTACATATAGCAAGATAAAGTGATGAACTCACCCACTAAATCAAATCATTGTCACTTAATTGCATTGGCTCCATCACAAACTGCCTTGTTTGTCACATTTTTTTAGAGAAAACTGGCAGGAGAGCTCCCTATTGTATTAAAAACAGGGATCCTATTTGATGTCACATTTTTAGCTCTCTACATGTAATATGTCTTCTTTCCAAATATTTTAAAAAATATGATCTATCATATAATGAACACTCTACGACACCAAATAAGACTTTTTTTTTGTTTCACCAACTCATTAAAATAATGAATGTAATGCCATACTTTAGTGTGCCTTTGGAGCCAAATATCAGCTCCCTATTCACCATCAACGATGGCAAAACTGAAAACATGCTAAACCGAGTCATGTTCTTGCATTCACCATGGGGTGATGCATCTTAGTTGTAAAGCATGAATTAAACTCAGAGTCATAGGTGAACTTGATTATATAGCTTAGGATGTTCCACAACTAACTCTTGCAGTGGGTATGATAGTTCTGAACCTAAAGGAAATGACAATTTTTTGTGTGGACATTGTAGTTTTTAAGGCTACCAGTAACAGGTTTTTTCTGTCAATGTTATTCCAGAGAAATAAATATAGGTGCCAAAAGAAAATTATGTGCATAAATGTTCATCGTAATGTCAAAAGGCAAGAATAGAATTTCAATATTCTATTTTTATTAGCAGCAAAATATCTATGAAACAAGAAAGATGATCATTTTTTTTACAAGCCTGTTTGTGTAATTTTTCAGTGACCAACAATATTCACCCAATCACCCCTATAGGAAAGTTCAGCCCAAATGTTATTGTGATCATGGTCATTAGGCAGACATCTACCAAAGTAGACTCTTCGATAAGCACATGGCTGTTTTAGGTATGCATAGGTCAAATGGTTGCAAAAAAAAGGAGAATTGATTGCCTCTGAAAGATTGATAATTATATTCCTATTCACTCACAGCATGATAGTAGTATGATATAAATTACCTGAAACCACCAGAACCTCTCTCCAAGAAAGTGGCTGCACAAACAGAAATTAGTATTACAGAAGGAAACCACACCATTCTAATTGTAAACAAATTCTAGAATCTGACTACCTCTATAGAATGTCCGGCTCAGTAAGCACACACCTATGCCAATGTAGATCAATATAAGCAGCCAATTAGAAACCATGAACGATTTATCTAATCTGAGAGTACATATGAGAAACAGATAATGATAAGCAAGCCTGATCTATCTACTCTGAGAATACTGGATTAGCAAGCAATGTGTGTTTCGCATGTTCCAACAGCGAAGCATGTAAAATCAATTTGAAGATGGAGAAGCAAGAATTGAAGTGTCCAATAGAATTCAAACCTATGTTAGAAGAATGCAGCACTGTGCCCAGGCACCAACGTTTGTGCGGGTCTATGCACGCTGGCGACATCTTCATCCATGTCATGGGGATGGGCCGGGTCCCAGGCACCAATGCATTGGGCTACTCAATCTGCACGCTGGCGATAGCTTCATCCACGTCCATGGGGACGGGATCCCCACTGATTCTGCCGCCCGCTCTTCCTGCTCGTCCGATCCTGCTCCATCTCGTCTTCCTCCCATGCTCCTCTTCCTATATTTGCCCATCGCCGCTGAGGAGCAGGTCAATATGCCGCCGTCAATAGCTTCATCCATGTCCATGGGGATGGGGTCCTAGGCACCAACGCCTTGAGCTGCTCAATCTGCACGCCGGCGACAGCTTCATCCACGCGCCAGTCCGTGTCGTGCACTGCGACCGGAAGCCGAGCAACGTCCTCCTCGACGACTACATGACGGCCGTGGTAGCGGACTTCGGCATCGCCCGGCTAGTCAAGGACGTTGGCGACGACATCAACCTCGGCAGCCCTGCTGATTCATGCACTCCATCACCGACCGACGGCTGCAGGATCGGGAGGTCCTTCGCTTCTAAATCTGGCCTTCGCTGCTAGCGTACGTGTCCATGATCGACAGGGCTAGGGATTACACGTGTGGACATGTAAGATCGTGGAGACGGACGGCTCGTATAACATGTTGCCAAAATCGAACGGCAATTAAAAAAGGAGAGTAAGATCTTAATATTAGAAGGCTCACGTAAGACGACATCTAGATCGAACGGTTATTATAGAGGTTGAGCCCCCTCGGAAAAACTCGTTCTTTTATAGTGTGATGATGATGATATAATAACTCAAAGCTCGAAGAGTCAAAGGGATCTGGTTTGGATAGCCACTCATGGGGTGGCAATCGCCGGCAGCTCTCTATATTCGGGCTTTCGTTAAACCAATTATAAGAAAAATGTTGTCTTGATGATCTCTATAGGAGCAGCAACCAAACTTGTTCTTTTATTGGCCAATTCATGGAATCAAACCCTTTGTTTGGTGTACGTGAACTTGTTCAAAAATGGGTTAAAAAAATCGATTGTAATTGCACCTCCTTGTTGGAATTCATGACTCTATTTGTCTTCCAACTTCCAAATTCTAATCTCTAGATATCTTAATTTTTTAGGTGTGTGGGGTCTTTGATCCACATAATTAGATCAATTTGAGAGATGATCGGTTTTACTGTTTGGACGGTAACATAGACACATTCGGACTGTTCGGATGGTCGTATAAACCGATTGATAATTAAGCTGAGAGAAAAATATTGTTTAACGGACTGTAAATGGTCGTATAAATCGTCGTATAAATCGACTGATAAATAAGCTGAGAGAAAAATATTGTTTAACAGACTGTTCAAATGGTTGTATAAACCGACTGATAAATAAGTCAAACGGTTGATAAGACAAGTAAACAAATAAGATTTAGCTTGCCCTCCAAACTCAGAAGATAAGATTTTATGATGATTTAAATATTCTCCCGGCCATCTACGGATCTCTGGAGCACAAAATTTTGCATGGCTTTGTCATTTCTTCTCACAAGAGGCCAAAGGATTTGTTACATGCTAGACGTTTTCCATGCTTCTGAGGGTGATCAGTTGCAAGAGGGGAACATACATAGGAAAAATTTCTGCAAGTACACAACAACAAGAAGCACCTAACAGGAAGGCACGAACTAGCATTTCTATAGTACCGTTAGCATCCTACGCCTATTCATATTTAGTCTCGCCCTGTCAGCTTCCATGGTTGGGCTGCTAGTGCCTTCACCGGCCTCGTTTGCTGCATCGTGGCCCTGGCTGCAGGTCTTCTCTGAAGCAAAGGCAGCGGTAAGGGCCGACCTTACATCAGAACCTTTCTTCATTTGCCGCATCTGGCTTTTCTACTACATCTTGCAGACTGTCATCTTTAGATGAAGTTGACCTTTTGCTTTCTCTCGGTCTGGGGTATCCGGTACTACAAGGTTTGGGCGGGCAGTAACCCATTTGAATGGCTCGTGGAAGGTATCATAGAGTCATTTTACCTAAAACAGTTAACAAATTATATACATACACATATTAAACAGGGAAACAGGGTTCGGTAGGAAAAAAGGTCAAAATAGGGAGTTTGCATTTTCTGTCAAAGCCTCAAAGGGATAACCAATGTGTGCACATTGCAGTACCTTCTGCTCACCAATTCCTGGGCATCGAGCCAGCTCCTCCATAGAAGCATTCATGATTTGTGAGAGTGACTGCAAATACATGGGGAACAACCACATTTATAAGATGCATATTTATTTGATGGATTTCTTGTGTTAATGCTACTGCCATATAGAAGTGCCACAACAGAACATATTATCAGACAAGTGTACTCATGGAGGAAGTTGTAAGGCTTACAGATCAGGGCAATTCTTTGTCCTACTTACCCCAAAAGATGAACCAAGTGTGACAACATCCGTTTTATTAACATGCCGAATGGATGTAAGCGCGTGCGTCAACTGCAATTATCCAAAACCATACATAAAAATATAATCAAGGCACTGAGATTTGAGTAGTTGATAAAATGTTTCACTACATCAACCCAAAAGGGCAGAACAGAGAGCTGTATTGAAACCACTCACAATGCCAATGCTAGAAATATGGTTTGAAAAAATAGACTAGACAGCACGCCACAGGGGTATATTTCTTGCATATTATCACTATTCAATACCAGTATTCCCGATCAACCAATGACATAGATCATTAAATTATTTTGTTCCTGAGAGGGTTCCTAGGAAGCATATATACTCGTGATAGAAAGTCTTTATCCATGTGCTCACGCATAATGTCAGCTGACTTGTTTTCATACACTTTAATAGCCTCCAAGTACCGACCACATTCCTCCAGGCTACAAGAGAGAACAGTTTGTTCAGACAACTTACCCTTGAATTTTTATAACCATATTTACATCATCAGTTAATCATGCAATTGTTGGAACTTCTCCAATTTGTCTGATGTAGGGCCATTAAATTCTTTTTTTAGAAAAACAAAGACAAATACCTGCAATTATTTTAGTTGAATATTGAGATGATAAATAAAAGTTGTTTGGACACAATAAAAAAGACCCAGCACAAGGTGATCCCAGAACTATATTCATACCTATGTAAGGCTGATACAACAATACAGGACGGTTCACAAAGAACAAGACCAACAAATTTACTGAATCCAAGAACATTAGAAAGTTATTATGGGACAATACCTAGAACCGCACGAGGGTACAGTCATGAAGCAGCACTGCTGTAATTTCATGCAAAGGCTTGACTACATCTTCCTATGAACAGTGAAATTGCTAGATTTTTAAGCTGAGATGCTTCGAAGTGAATATACTATGGCAAAGCGTATGTTGTCAAAGTGACTGAAACTTACAACATCAACATTCAACCACCATTTAAAAAAAACTTTTAAAATGTATCAAGGACAAAGCCAAATGGACTGAAATCTGTAACTCTACGGTAGGTTCCCTGAAATGGTGAAGAGATCATAAGAACTGATGGACAGTTCACTAGCTTAACCATCATCAATGCGAAGGGTAGGCACACTGACTATATTAAAAAAAACATAGTATCACTCATGAAATCAACATAGAGAATGCTCCAACCAAAACATGATGTCTGTGAAACAGATAGAATAGCTAGTTTTACCTGTTAGTCCAATCGTATACTTGTATTTGTATACCAGCTGTGTGAAGTTCTCCTATATAATCTCAAAAAATGGATATTCAGACTGCCTTCAGTATTTCACTACCAGTAGTCTCCACATGAACATTTACCATCCTTAAAATGGTGAAAGCGTTGAATATCTCTCATGATTATTTCCCGTCCTGTCACTAGAGATATTAACTTGGTTGCATTATGACAGTCATTACAAACTCGAAGGTTCTTCTTTATCTGAATTGTTGTGCCAGGGGCTGTTCGAATGAGCCCATATGCAATGGCAAGCTTCTCACTGTGGGTGTTAAGCAGCTGTGCCTTGACATCATCTTCCACATCATGTATCGAATCTGTGTCTGGCACATATCCCACAGCTTTGATTTCATCAATGAGCTTAGCCAGTCTTGCATATATTTCCTTTGCGTGCTGGTGATTTGTGCTTCCGGAGTAGAAGGTATGGACCTCATTTTTGAGCTGGATAATGCTCCATCCAGGAGTCTTCTGGAGTCCTTTCTTCTCCATAGCAGTCCTCACCCTTGCAACGTCCTTCCACATTGAAGCATTTGCATAAATGTTTGCCAAGAGGACATGATACACCCCCTCCTCTGGGCCCAGCTCAAAGATTCTCTGTGCTGATTCTTCAGCCAATTCAACATTCTTGTGCAACTTGCAAGCACCTAACATTGCACCGTAAACACTAATGCCAGGTTCTATAGGCATGTTTTGGATGAAAGACCAAGCTTCATCTACCTTCCCGGCTCGTCCAAGAAGATCCACCAAGGTACCATAGTGCTCCATTCCAGGTTCAAGCCCATAGTCCTTCATGCTAGCAAAATATTTCCGCCCTTCATCAACCAAACCAGCATGACTGCAAGCTGCAAGGACTGAGAGGAATGTTGTCTCATTGGGCAAACTGCCAGTGCCCTTCATCTCTTCAAATAGCTCAACTGCTACCTGGCCAAAACCATGTGAACCATAACCATGGATCATCGCATTCCAGGTGATAACATGCCTGTCCCTTGCAGAATCGAAGAGGCTTCTAGCCATGGTGACACGCCCACATTTGGAGTACATGTCAATAAGGGCCGTCCAGGACATAGATATCCTGGTCTAGTTGGTGCCTGATAGAATACCCATGGATCCATCTTGCCTGCAGCGGGTCAGAAATGTCCGCGACTGCAGGAATCACGCTGACTAAGGTGAATGAATCTGGTTTCACATTTTCCAACTGCATCCTAGCGAAGAGCTTCACTGCATCCTCGGAGCATCCATTCTGCGTGAAGCCGAGGATCATAGCATTCCACGAGATCCGTGTCTTTTTTATGCCCAGCTCATTGAACGCCTGGACAGCGAGGTCTGCCCTCTTGCACTTGGAGTACGAGGTGATAAGTGCATTCATCACTGACACATTGGACTTCAAGCCAACCCTCACAAGTAGCTCATGGACACGCCTCGCCTCGTCGAGACATCCAAGCTCCCCACACGCTTGCAATGCTGCCAACACAGCCGCATCCGTCACATCGACACCCTCCTGGACCATCCTCCAGAACAAAGCCAGAGCCTCCGTGGCGTTCCCGTTCTCAGCATACCCATCAATCATAGCATTCCAAGACACAGAGTTCCTGACCGGCATCCAATCAAAGACCGCCCTCGCTGCCTCGACCGCACCGCACTTGCAGTAGGCATCAAGGACTGCCGTGGAGACATTGACGAGCTCATCGAGCCCCGCACGGAGCGCGAACGCGTGGACCTCTCGGCACGCGCAGCAGAGCGCCGGGCGTTGGCGCAGGCCGGCAGCACGGACACGAGCGTGACGGAATCGGGCCGCTCCCCGCCCTCCTCCCCCCTGCATCCGGACGACCGCCTCCATTGCGAGCGCGGGGAGCCCGTTCCGCGCGTACCCGGCCACGAGCGCGTTCCAGGCGACGCGGTCCCTGGAGGGCATGCGGTCGAACACCCTGCGCGCATCCGCGGGGCTGCGGCACTTGAAGTACATGTTGGCAAGGGCCGTGGCGGCGAGGGACTCGGAGGCGAGCCCCCGCGCGGTTAGCTGCGCGTGGACGGCGCCGCCCGTGGCGAGGTCGGCGCGCGCCGCACAGAGCTTGAGGAGCGCGGTGAAGGTGCGGAGGACGGGGCGCGCGGCCGCGTGGGCGGCGGAGGAGGAGGATGACATGGAGGCGAAGGCGGCGAGCGCGCCCGGCAGGTCGGAGCGCGCTGCCGCCGCCCTGAGGCGCGCGTGGGGGTCGGCGGCATGCGAGGGAAGAGACGGAGGCGGCGGGAGTGATGCGGTGGCGCGGCAGCACAGCATCGGAATCGGATTAGGGAGCTCATCGACATGCCGGCCGGCTCGCCGAGGCTCGTCACTTTTGTGTCGTCTGCATCAGCCCATTTCTAGGCCCAGCTGATCTGGGATCTGCAGCCCAATCTAATTATATTCACAGCTCAAAATAATAATACATAATCCCTCCATACTAAAAAAAATAAAATCATTTTAATAGCGACACAGTTTTCAAAGCATAACTTTAACTTCTTATTTCTTCTATATAAAAATATTTATTGAAAAGTGATATATATACATTTTATGGGAGTTTTTTCAAAATAAATCTATTTATATTATTTTCATATTTCTAAAGTCAACAACCTCAAAGTTATTCATAAAGTTATTTATGATGTATATTTTCAATGTTTGACTTAAACTTTGTACAAAACGACTTTCTTGTGAGTATGGAGGGAGTATGATTCTAACATGTAATAATATTTACAATATTTAGGCACCAGGATGACACAATTGGACAAGTTTGAGAACCTAAACGAGTAAATTATAATAATTCTGTGCTCGCGCGGTAAATTGTGGCTTCTCCAGCTCCGTTTCTTTTCCTGGGCACGTGGAAAACCATGGTTGGTTGGAGGACTATGATGTGTGTGAGTGAATGCAAAAAGCAGTGAATAAAAAAAATCATTCGGTAACGTCTATTTCGAATTCTGGTAGAACATTTGGACATTTCATCAAAAAGAGAGTTCTGCAGATCTTCACTGGCACAAGCTCACACCATCTGTTTTGCTTTCAAGCCTTAAGTCTTAATAACGTTTGCACTGTTGTGATCCCATAACGTTTCCTGTAAAAACTTCCCGAGCGGGAGATTGATCATCACATCACACCGATCCTAATTCACGCTTGAATACCAACTCTGAAGCATGCATAAACAATGTATGCTCATGACGGTGTGGTGTACTGTAACCGGGTCGCTGTCAAACGTCAGGGGATGTGGTTAAACATGCAGACAATTGTTACATACAAAATGAACTAGCTGTAACTGTAAGCAAGAGAACGAATCCATCGAACCAGAAGTTACATAAGCCTTTATAACCTTACCTCACGCTCTACAGTCTAGACATATATCTCCAAAACCGGAGAGTATCCGCATTTTATCCGACATAATTCAAGAGAGAAAAACTGGCAATTCAGCGACTTATCAATTTTATGTGCAAAAATGGGAAACAAAAAGAAAACTGGTGCCGGAGGTTGTGCGCTTTTCACAACCGGTTGACCATGTCAGCTGACTCTGGATATGACTTGCCCATAGGAGCTGAACACCAGTGGATGAACTAGCTCACTGTTAATAATCTAGGGCACATCTGATGGAGAGGGGTTGTCCTTGCGGAGCACCTTTCAATAATAGGTCATAGTTTATAAATAAGATGATGACAGTAATGTCATCATGAAAATGCCTGCGAACTTTCTTATCGATCTTTGTAAGGTCTGAGTAACGCATCTCACGCTTCCGTGCTGCTTCTTGTAGAGCGGCTTTTATGAGTCTTCTTGCACTTCCCTGAATAAGAAAAAAAAAAAAAGGCAATCATAGTAAATGCAACTCTTGTTTTTGAAAGTAACAAAAGTAATTCAATGTATTTGTAAGGACATTGAACTATTTAATCAATAGCCGAGAAAACCAAAGCAATACATGCATCAGTGGCAGATAAACTAACTTAAATTGAGCACGTTAAGACTAGCACAGTAACTTAACGTGTCAAATTGGAGACTGATGTGATATCTCACATGGTATTTCAGTGTACAAAAGCAATAAGATGTCCAGCCATGGCAGTGTCAAGAGGCAGCAGACCAAACAAATACACAAAACTAATAAGACAGGACAAAGTAACTAGGTGAACATCAGTCATGGTACTGCATCCCCGGTACTTCAAATATAAATCAGAACCGATATTCCTTTCATGCAAGTAGTACATCAATTATGCTTAATCATAGGCCTAATAACCATGTACACAGTTTGTGTCATTTGACAATAAATATAATGACCACAATCCTCCTTGCAGCATTACTGGAAATCAGGACACCATTGACACAGCAAACTTTTTTTCCATAAGTGATACCTAACAGATGACCCTAAATGTGAAGCAATCAAGGTTGTAACAACTTGCTAGATCACAACAGGAGCAGAATTGTGGGGTCTGGATACAGTTGGCATGCCAGCCACACATCAAGAATGAATTAATTGTTAGTATTGTAGCAACTGTGCTGGCCATAGTGGACTACTTATCATACTAATACTGGCAAAATGGTAAGGAAGGAATTTAAATGCAACCAAGTTGTACTCACTCTGGATGTGTTTGCCTGGATTTTAACAGTCATGAGCTTAAAAGTGAATGCAATCTATGAGAACTGGAGACCAGCACATTCCAAATTGATCACATTGACTAATAATTCTAGTCTTGTTTCAAAAAAAATAAAATCTAGTCCACAATTCCATGGGCAGAATAATATGTTCACCATGTGTTTAGCAATTCCCTAGTTCTGATGATTCTTAGACTTTTTGTATAGTGAAAGTACTGCTAGTTGCTAACATTGCAAACAAAAAACCCATAGAGATATTGCAGCATTTGGTGCTAATGTATAGTTGTCATCTTGAGTGTTCTGGCCATGAGCATTTAGCAAACTGTTTGTTTTTGTTTTAAGGTTGGCATACGAAATGACAGGACACCGGGTTGATCAAGAAAATTACACAAGTAATTTGACTTATGGAACTTAGAAGAAAAGGAATCTTACAGCACGTTGATGGTTGTGAACAATCTCAACAGCTTCCTGATTGCTCAGGTGTTCCCACAAACCATCTGACGCAAATATGATGAAACAGTCATTTGGTTCAAGATTGCGGGAGATGATAGATGGATCAGCACTCAACAATGGCTTGCTGAATGATTCAGAAAGCCTGAACTTGGGTTTGATCCGCTCCGTGTTATACTTCGCATGTTTCAGGTATACATCACCGATTGATCTAGACACCTGCACTGCCACCACACATAATCATAAGCACCAGACATAATAGTCTCTGATTCATGAATATAGTTATATATACAAGGGACTCGATAAGACCGACCTGTATGAGGCCCCTCACTCTCCAGACCCCATGCTTGAGTGCAACTATCTGCTCATCATCTGGATGCTGCGCCTTGAGCTCCTGCCTGACAGCCTCCTGACTGGCATTGTGCTCGGTGGACAACTGCTCCGCAGCAATCTGGCCGGCACGGCCCACCTTCTTCCCGAGAACAGCCCGGGAGTCGCCGAGGTTGGCGACGAAAAGTGTCCTGTTGTGCACGACGCCGACGAGGCAGCACGTCCCGGCCGTGGCGATGTCCGGCTGGGCCTCCCAGAGGCTTGACACAAGCGCGAGGAAGCCTTCCTCCGTGGCCAGGAAGGCCTCCCTGATGGCGTCCGCGGTGACGCCCAGCGGGCCGGAGGACGCCTCTGCGCGCAGATCAAGCGTCAGCTGCCTACTATTATTATACATAGTTTCAGTCTCACCGTGCCGGCCGGCTGCGCCGGCCGCGGGATGGGGTTGCATTCGGGCGTGGAATGGATTACCCCGGAGGTTGGGGACGAGGTGGTCGCAGGCGAAGCGGGCGGCGTCGGGGCCGCCGTGGCCGTCGAAGACGCCGACGACGGTGCCGAGGGGCGGGGCGGAGTCGAGGCGGCACTGGTCCTCGAGCACCTGGTTGGCCTGGGCGACGGCGACGGAGACGTCGCCGGCGTGGCAGCGCGCGAGGTCGCGCCACCAGAGCAGGCCGTCGCGGCCCTCAGAGTCGTCCCCTGACGAGGCGGAGGAGGAGGAGGCCGCGCCGGCTGCGGCTGGCTGAGCCGGGGGCCGGCGAGGTGGGCCAGACCCCGCCGCACGCCGAGAGGAGCCTGAGGAGCGGGCCCAGCATGCTCCCGCCACATCGCCGACCGGGGCGTCCCCGAGGCGGCGAGGGGAGGACGAGCGGGCGCGGGCGCGGGCGCAGGGGCGGCGGCTGCGGAGGCGGGGCAGTTTCGGTGGTGTGGTGTGGGGGGGGCCGAGGGCGAGGAGGGTCGCAATCGGCCGCGTACGAGAAGAATGGGAGGGAGGAGCCTGGGACTGGGAGGGAACGGAACGGGATGGAACGCCCCGAGCCCAGCCGTGTCATGTGTGGGCGCAGCGCAGGGCGAGCCGTGTCGGGTTCGGTGCGACGCCGTGCGCGCCTGCCTCCTCGCTCGGTGGTGGGGTGGGGACGTGGGGTGAACCTTTTTTTTTTTTCTGTGAACATAAATAAAATAATCGCTTTCTTTTCGTGCGTGCTTTAAAGTAAGCAGCCGCCGGCCGGCCGGCTGGCCGGCGGGCGGGCGAGTCGTGTCGGGCGGTCAGCGCGGTGTGCCGCTCCAACTCCTGCATTGCTCGTATCGCATACGGGAGGACTGCGGTGTGCTCGCACGTGATTTCTCAGACTTTGATCCGGCCAGAATAATAGCTTGGGTACGGCAAGATAATATATACATACACATCCGCACATCCCCATACAGTTTTGTATCAAGTGGCCATCACGGATTATTCGGTACATTACACTTACAAGATTGTTAAGAATGTTGAATCTGATTCTAAAATTTTGTATGACGCCGCCACGGTCCTTTTTCGTACTTTACTTGGTCCATCCACTATATTTCTTTCAAGCTAAATACAAAAAGATTGCATATGCTTGCGACCGTGACTCAGCTGAACTAGTTGCAACCTTTTGTTTCCAACTTCGAATGTACTTCTTGCAGTTGCAGCTAATCCCAGTGAGTGGCATCCGGGGAAACTACGCTGCATTTGTTGGCGTGACTTACACTGTCAATGTTGTCAGTTGATAGGTTCCCCAAGCTTGCCGCTGATGCGCAGTGTATCAGAAGTTCTGAACTATTTTCTCCAAAGACGGCATCATTTGGGCATATACCATTTCAAGGACAGGAGGGGGATTAGCCCACCAAGAGATCTCCGACCGAGGTCTTCCCTTGTGCATGCATTGGGAGCTTGATGATTATCTAATCTGTGACGTCAAAAGGGGTCACAATTTCTCCACCGCTCTTAATCTGTGAGTGGTTACAACCAGTTACTTTTACTTGAGTCTTTGATGAGTTGTGGATTATAGGTAGGTTGTGGATTATGCAGTGTTTCAGTTTTCCTACACATTCAGTATTGCAGTAAGTTACAGTGTTAGTTTAAATGTTGGAATTGTGCCAACTTGGTATTACATGCATGTTTAGGTTTTAAACTCTAAGTTTTGTTAGCTTGAAAAGTATTTGTACTCTCTCTATATATGGATATGGAAAAGCACATGCATTGCGAGCAACCAGTACTAGCACTAACTTCAACAACTAGAGATTGACTCATACAATGGATCCTCCTCACCTAACGACAAGAGATTTACGTTTTCATTCTTTATATGCTGAGGTTTATTTGTTCCCTTTAAATTTAATACAGTATTATAGATAATTGAAACCAATAACTAACTAAGAGCGTATGCAGGAACCTAATAATTATTTGTTGGACCAACTGGATAAAAAACACTATCTATATATTCTCATTGTACGATAGCTTCTATATCTTGTGTGCAAGCTCCCCGCTCTTTATCGTTGGTTAGCAATAAATATAAAATGGAGTATGTCTATATTTAGAAATCTAATTAAAAGAACTACTGAAGGGTATTTTTTTTCACCTAGATCTGTGCTAAGAAATAATAATATAAAAATACTTTTGGAGATCCTCTGACCATCCACTAATCCTCACATAAGATCCTATTTGGATCTCATAATCTAATAGTAACTGTAAGAGACTCTCATACCCTTCATACCGGTAGGAAAAGAGTTTTTTCAAAAAATACCTTGTAATAGCTTCCTTAATTACATCTCCAAATATATATTAGTCTATTTTTGATTTCTTATTAGCCAAAGATAAATGATAGGTTTGGCATTCTAGAGTACGCACATGATATAGAGAAGCAGTTGGATAATAGAAAGTAAAGAGAACGACTTTTATTTTCTCTTTTTGGTTTTTGATTTGAAATGAAAAGCATGACTTTGACGCGTGTCATGGTCATGCCATTATGAATCTGGTTTGGCATGCAAAAACGCAGGTGAATCCGAGCAATTGTAGAAAAATACTCCCAAAAGATCAAAAATTGGTCACAAACCAAGTACGATTCATCCAATAATTTGAGCGTGGCTGTATTGTCACTTTTTTTGGAAGAATATGCGCAATTGTCATGACTTAAGTGCACAAATGCACATATTTTATATTTAAGGAATGAATATTGACATACATACATTATTACACCATCCATAAGATATTTTGTAGTTTTTAGATATATATAACTTTTACTGTACACTATGTCTATCTAGATACACAGTACAATAAAATATATGTAGAATAGCCACGTCGTCTTGTAAGATGCAATTCTAGCTTTCTACAAAGTCATTTTATCTTAACTTTATGATACAAAGTTATAATTAAATTTATCATACATTATTTTTTATAACACGAGTATATCCATTTTGAATTATAATTATAAGTATATATTATTATTTTCCATAAATTTAGCTCTATCAAAATGCACATATCTTCCTAGCATGCCGGCCTTCTACCGAGGGACCCAACTGCAGAGACACTATCACACAGAGTAGGAAGAGCGATCATTCCGAGGTGAGGCGCCAGTGCGCATGGTGGCATTTATTACGTTTCGGAATTCCGAAACACGTCGCCTTTGCCACGCGGCGCAGCCCCATTGGCCTGTTCCTGATCCCGTGAATGCTATTGGCCAGACGTCGCGGGCCACGCAAGCACACGTGTGCACTGCGAGCCTCGTCACCTTCCGCGGCCCCAGCCGTCAGCCACAAGGCTGGACCCACGGTACCCTCACCGGAGGCGACGAGGACCCCACTGCCCGCTCCTTAAAGCGCGGTGCGTTTCGCGCTCGCTACCCACCAGGAGGTTTTCCGGGGCTTTAGCCGAAGGTTCTAGTAGTTTCCACTTCCCTCGAAGTGGTGGGCCGCGCTCGCCGTCGACGGTGATGGCGGTCCTCGGGAGGTCCTCGTCCCACGCCGCCGCGGCTGCCGCCGTCGCGGCCCTGATCGCGCTCGCGTCCATCGCCGTCGTCGCCGGCGAGGTCTTCTTCCAGGAGAAGTTTGACGGTAAACACCCCGATCTCACCCGTCCCTTCGTGGTATCTGGATCTCATGTCCTCCTGAGTGGCGGATCTAGGAAAATAGTTTTGGATAGGCTTCTTCCATTAGGAGAGGCTCAATGCTTTGATCAGTGGTGCGGGGACTTGAGAGCTCACCACGCCCGGCACTAGATCTGAGACAATGTGCTTCCATTGCTGTTCGTTGGTTCGTGTAACGATGCCGGTGCGGCTGTTACTGTTTTTTGTGGTCTCGTTTGTTCTGGAGCGCGTTCGCGTCCGTGGGAGTCCAGCGCATGCCGCGCCGCGATGAATCTCTAGCCTAACCCGCCGCTGGCTTTGTTTTCTCTCGTTATCTCACGTTCTCGGAGTATGTTTCATTTCTACAATTCCAGTGGCAATCGTGTTCGTCTGTGTGTTTCTTTAAAAAAAAATCGTTTGCAATAATTTCGGAAATATGATAGGTTTAAGGTTCAGGGGTTATGAGTTCAAATTTTCGCCGTTGTGTGCTGCCATGTTTGCGATCTGATGAATTTGAGATAATCTCGTCATTATCCTGAAATTTACTATCGTCTGAATCTGAATTGTGCAAACTGACGAAAACAGATGGATGGGAGGATCGCTGGGTCAAGTCCGACTGGAAGAAGGACGACAACACGGCAGGCGAGTGGAACCACACGTCCGGCAAATGGAATGGAGATGCCGACGACAAAGGTGAGGACCGACATCTGTGTAATGGTGTCTCTGTTTGTTCTGTTCGGCATGTTATGTTCCTTAAGTGACATCCATTCCTGTTGTGGGGGTACAGGAATCCAGACCTCTGAAGACTACAGGTTCTACGCCATTTCAGCACAGTACCCGGAGTTCAGCAACAAGGACAAGACCTTGGTGCTGCAGTTCTCGGTGAAGCACGAGCAGAAGCTCGACTGTGGTGGTGGCTATGTGAAATTGCTTGGTTCTGATGTTGACCAGAAGAAGTTTGGTGGTGACACCCCATACAGGTAAAGATCCATCTCTTTGTGTATTCAAGCTATAACATCTCTGACTGGTTGATTGAACATACTTTATCTTTAATTTTCACTTTCAGCATCATGTTTGGGCCGGATATCTGTGGGTATGCCACCAAGAAGGTCCATGCTATCCTTACTAAGAACGGCAAGAACCATTTGATCAAGAAGGAGGTGCCATGCGAGACAGACCAGCTGACACATGTTTACACCCTGATCATCCGGCCTGATGCCACATACACCATTCTCATTGATAACACCGAGAAGCAATCTGGCAGCATCTACGATGATTGGGATATTCTTCCTCCAAAGAAGATCAAAGACCTGAAGCCAAGAAGGTGATGTTACAATTCTTCTTGCCTTCGCTAAATACTTTAAGATTCTGGTTGAACTCTTTTCACAGAAGTGCTTAATGTATACGGTTGCAGCCAGAAGACTGGGATGATAAGGAATACATTCCTGATCCTGAGGACAAGAAGCCAGAGGTATATATTTCTTTTTTTTTTTCTGCTACAAATTTAGACGATTTAAATCAGGATTTTGGTTTTAGTTTTGGGCCAATGTAGTAGTTTGGTCATATTCTCTCCATTATATTCTGTAACTCAGAAAGCTTTAAGTAAAAGTATCATTTACTTGTATTACAATATGAGCCTATATATAAACAGCCTTTTACAAATGGTCTTTTTATCATTGTTGGTGTCTGACTTAGATTGTTCTTTGCAGGGTTATGATGATATTCCCAAGGAAATTCCTGACCCCGATGCAAAGAAGGTCCATATTTTGCTTATTCCATAATCCATAGTATTTTTATGTCACTTATTCCATAGTATATACATCTCCTTTGATCTGATCATAAGCAGATACTTGATTTCACATTATTCAATATCTGTTGCAGCCAGAGGATTGGGATGATGAGGAAGATGGTGAATGGACAGCCCCAACCATTCCTAACCCTGAGTACAAAGGACCATGGAAGCAAAAGGTATGAACATGACTAAGTGGCTTAATTATGCAAGACAAGCTGCAGTGTGTCACAACACATCTGCTAACATGAATTGATCTATGTGGTGTCCAGAAAATCAAGAATCCAAACTACAAGGGCAAGTGGAAGGCCCCTTTGATTGACAACCCAGGTATATTTTCCTTTCAATTTTGAGAAAGTGGCAATTTCACCTGAGGCTATCCCTGCTTTCCATTTCAGCTTTTATGCTTATTATGAAAGTTAATATTAATTTATTTATTGATGCATGCAGATTTCAAGGACGATCCTTACATCTATGCTTTTGACAGTTTGAAGCACATTGGCATTGAGCTGTGGCAGGTTATTGATTTACTCCATGAGCATATTGACATTCTTAATTTTCTTGTCCGATGCCCCACTAATTTTCATTCTATATCATACTAGGTTAAATCTGGAACTTTGTTCGACAACATTTTGATAACTGATGACCCTGAGTATGCCAAGCAGTTAGCAGAGGAGACCTGGGGCAAGCACAAAGATGTATGACAACTTGTCTATATAGGGTTTACTGTTTTGTACTCTACACTCCTAATTGCACACAACTAAAATAATTGTCTGTTTCAGGCTGAGAAGGCTGCCTTTGACGAGGCTGAGAAAAAGAGGCTTGATGAGGTATACAGAATTACACGCTATCTTTTGTGCAATGCCATCCCTGTTCTTTTAAGAGGCTGTTAGTGTACTCATGCGTAGGGTAACATAGCCCACTCTTTCGAAAGCAAAATCAAGTGTACTATTCAGTTCAGTATTAACTTGCAATGTTCCTCTTTGCCAGGAATCTGCAAGCACTAATGACGACGATGACGACATTGATGCAGATGTAAGCATTGCGTTGATTTGTTTGTATTTAAGTTTCTGCCTGTGTACTATGCTTGTATGCCAGTATTTTGTTAACGCCAAATGGCAATTGCTTATGCCTGACAGGAGGATGAGGATGATGCGGACGAAGACAAGGCTGATACTACTACTACTGGTGAGGCCAAGTACTCTGCTGACGCAGAAGGCAAGGCCTCTACTGATGACAAGCCGGCCGAGGACAGCAAAGATGCTTCTGCTGAGAAGAAACATGTGCGTTAATGTCGTCCCTATACCAACTTCGCCAGCTATTTTTGTTTCCCACTTCCAACATTCTTTCCTGTTTATGCTTGCGCAGGATGAGCTCTAGAGCGTGCGGATGAAGAGAACACAAGGTAGACTGGTAGAGAGTTGCCTTCAAATTGTTCCAGTTTCGGTTTCAGTCAGAGCTGTTGATGATAGAGTTACCATCCCAACAGAAGAAGGCCATGAGTCTCGACATAGCGAGTAGTCCACACTGTTTGACACTACTGAAAAGAAACAAATCCGCAATGGCCATTTGTTTGTTCCCCTAATGCGAGTGATAGGCAGACATCGAGAAACTAAATTCTTGTCAGTGTTTGCATATATACTTTCCTCGTCTTTCCGTGGACGAAAAAATGGCCCACCGTTTTGTTGGATACCTACCTACTGTTACGGTGATTTGTTTGGTCCCGTTGGTTACTCTTGTTGGCCAGCCACACAAACATGCCTGGCCTAATGGAATCGATATGCTTGTTTGATTCTTAAACTTGCGCTGACAAGTCGCTGGTGGAGAAAAACTCTCGCTGACAAGTCGCTGGTGGAGACAGCGCAACACAAGATGGTCAACCATAGTCATCTCTCTTTTCAGCGTGAACGTAGAAAAGCGTCATTTTTACTCAGCTGAACTATGGTCATAGTTATCAACTCTCGGGACGTTTAGATTATTTCCCTACCCGGTTAGAAATTTTGTCATTTATAACTCAAAAAAGTCGTAGTAAACACTAGATAAGGGTTTTAGAAAAAAATCTATAAGCTCGTAAAGGTTTCAAGAAAAATCTTAGAGATAGTTAGGACACTATAAACTCAAATAAAATATTTAGTTTGTGAAAACATATCTAGAAGTTTAAATAAATTTGCTTTAGCTCTAGAAAAAACTAATAAAAATTTGAAAATTCTCAAAACATTATAATAATGTCTAACCATGTTTTAAAAAACTTTCCACGACAAAAGCATGAGATGCAACAATGATGAATGCATTAAATATTATGTTGCAATCATGCTGTTTGCATCTCATATTTTTGTTGCTGAATGTTTTCAAAACACATCTAGACATTGATTAGAATGTTTTGGGAATATCATGTATTTTTGATACCTTTTTCTTTTTAAGCTAAATCTATTTTTATATTCTTCTCTCTCTATATAGATACTTTCATTATTTGGGGATATTTTAATTTAGGGTTTTGTGTCCCAATCAATCTTTATGATTTTGTTCGAAGGTTTTAGAAACTAAGAGACATTTTTTGTGTTTTATAAACCTCACTAAGTGTTTTTTTAATTAAGAATGATTTAAAGTTTGTTGGAAAACACTTAATTAGTGCAAGGAGGACAATTTTAGAATTGATCAGGGGAGCATTTTGTCCAATTTTATCTTCGTCAATGAAACTTATAGGCTATGATAACAATTCAAGTAGGAAAATGATTTTTTTCTAGAAAAGGATCATGGGCGCTTAGGTACAACACCATGTATACTATAAAACCCATGTATCTCAACCGCAATGGATAAGGAAAAAGTCTGTTCTACCATCTTGAACTATAGTCATCTTATGTTTTTTTTTTTTTCTCTTCAAACTCTAAACTAGACATCTTACCCCCCTTACCTCTCAAATTGTTCAAATTACCACCATATTCTAGCTCTGAAGTGGTTTTCAAAGAAATTTTAATCATTTTTCAGTTTAAAAAAAATCCAATACATACTTGATAAGGTTTCTCCACCAAGTAAAACATCTCTAAGCTTCTAAAAGTTTTGAAAAATAACACATAAATATATTTGAATACAAAACTAAAAAATCATTTAAGCTCATGAAAATATCTCTAGATACTTTAAAATAGATTTAGATCTAGGAAAATGAAAACATTATAAACTGTAGAAAATTCATAGAACATATGAAAACTTTTTTGTAACAAAAACATAATACTCAACTAGAGATAATTGTTTTCTCGAACACGCAAAAGTTTTGTGTGCCTTTGTATTAAGGAAGAGAGAGTTTTACAAAACAATATGGCAGCGCTTTTAGGCGAGACAACTAGAGATAATTTAAAGCGAGTTTAATCATAAAATATTTAATTTAACCAGAATACATAGGTAAATTAAAAATTTTGAGAGTTTATTAATTGTAAAATATTTAATTTTAAGTTTAATGAGTAAAGTCTCTTGTGATTGTGAATGTTTGGGCCGCCATTTAGCTGAAAGGCCGCAGCATCGCGAAACCAGAAAGCAACCATTCTCCGTCAACTTCCTCACAGACTCCTCTGGTCCACCAACTCTGCCGGCCATGGCGGCAGCGGCGGCGCAGAAGCTCCTTGCGGCGAGCACGAAGATCATCGGCGTTGGGCGCAACTACATCGCCCACGCCAAGGAGCTCGGCAACCCGGTCCCCAAGGTGCGGTCCGCGCGCCTCCCATCCTCGATCCCAAAACGCTGCCTCTCCTCCAACTTGTCTTCCCTTCCTTCCCACGCGGCCTCTGGCTTGATCTCGCGTGTGTTTGGGTGTGTTGCAGGAGCCCGTCCTGTTCCTGAAGCCGACCTCGTCGTTCCTCCATGCTGGCGTGGCCACCGCCGCCATCGAGATCCCGGAGCCGCTTGAGTCGCTACACCACGAGGTCGAACTCGCCGTCGTCATCTCCCGGCGCGGGCGCGACGTTCCTGAGGCGTCCGCCATGGACTTCGTCGGAGGTAATTTAAGAATTGCGTCATAAGGAGTGACCTGACATAATTGACGACGGAGCCTTTGTGGTAGTAAGGCTTTATATTCTCATTTGTATAAAGAAAAAAAATTAGTGTTTTGCAAAGTGCTAAAGTGTACTAAAAAAATCCTATGGTTTCATTGTTCAGTAAGGTCAATTAGGATTCTAGGATGTGTTCCTGCTCTGGAAACTATTTAGGATCATTGAGAGTTATTTTGGCATTACTGCTTTATTGTGACGGAGTGATGGAAGCTAGAAGCAGATGTATCTTAGCAATCTACATTCGTGGCAAGTGCAAGCAAGCAATTTAAAAGTTATAATTGTAAAGTTGAAAGTGCAAGCGAGTAATTTAAAAGTTAGAATTGGCAAGGCAAGCTCGTGCTCATTTGATGATGGTTATTCCATAGGCAGGAATATGAAAGTATGTTTCATGGAACTATGGAAATACAAAATTTGTGAACTCAACTATGTTGTCTTGTACAATTGTTGTTTTATGGCCTGACTGATAATTATTTGTAATCTGTTCTCTTCATCATTAATGAACTTGAATGAAGAGCTTACAATGTGTAGTCTCCTTTTTGATTACCTCATTATTTTTACACCTTTTGAATTGATCAGTTTAAAGTGTTTATTGGCGACAAACTAAATACGAGATAACTGCTTGCGTCATTGAATTTTTCAGGTTATGCACTTGCTTTGGACATGACAGCAAGGGACCTTCAATCTGTTGCTAAGGTGACTTCTACCTTTTCTATTTTTCCAGTGTCTCGGTACTACTTGTTTTGTTGTTGTAGTGTCATCTGTCATCCCTAGTGGTTGTTGAATCTTATGTATGACCATACAAGCATTCAATTTACATAAGAATAAATTCACTAACTAACTTTGCAATTTAGTCTCATTAGTGGATCTTCTCCATGATCATATCTATTGATGAATAGCAAACATTCAGATGCTTTTAGTCGAACTAGTTACTGTATTCATCCATCCAATTGAATTTGTTTCACATAATGTTTTTTAAAATATATTTTGTTGTACAAATCTGTTTGCACCAATTGACTGCAAATCTCTTGATGCTTCTTTTTTTTATTAAAGATAACTATGCCATTAATTTTCTTATCATACTCAACATCCGCTAATTTGCAGTCTGCAGGCCTTCCATGGACTTTGGCTAAAGGACAAGATACCTTCACTCCAATTAGTGCAGTAGTAAGCAATGATTTTCTTCATGCGCTTGAAGTTAGTTGGTGGCTCAGGACAGTATTTTTTTTTATATTTATTTGTGTTCGCTTGTTATAATCACACCTCAATGAATCAATGCCATATTGAACTTAGTCAGCGCAGAAGTATTAGTCAGTGCAGAAGCGTTTTTGGATTCATCAGCCTTCAGTGCACAGCCATCTAGTGACATGAAATGTGTAATCCCATCAGTGTGACATGCCATGTTTTGACTTCAGCTAATGACAGTTTCTCCATCAATCAGGTTCCAAAATCGGCTGTGACTAATCCTGACAATCTCGAGCTCTGGCTAAAGGTATTTCTGCAATATGTACTGAATTTGTTTAATGTTGCCTGAAGTTACAGAGCATATGGTGTACAATTGACTACCAACTGTATCCAGGTGGATGATGAACTAAGACAGAAAGGATCCACAAGTGACATGATATTCAAGATTCCTTTTCTGATTAGCTATATCAGTTCCATCATGACATTAATGGAGGGTGATGTGATACTAACAGGTAGTGACATTTTCTCTATGCTCAGCTTGTTTTTGTGGATCCAAGGTCTTTCTGTGGGTTATTCATTAGGTCCTCTACAGGTACTCCTGAGGGTGTGGGTCCTGTTCGAGTAGGTCAGAAGATCAAAGCTGGTATAACTGACCTAACTGATGTTGAGTTTAATGTTCAGAGGCGCAATCGGTCATTTTCTGCATGATGCAATAAGCAAGAAAGTCATGGTAAGCAACAAGTTTTGCAAACATATGAGCCAGAATTGATTTTTCTAAAAGTAAGATGATACATAAGAAGGCAGCATGCTTTTATTTGTTGTGTGACAAAATAATATCAGGCAATTGATTTCATGAAAGCAAACCTATTTGCCTATAGCATGGTCAATATGATCAGAAAGGGCATCGATCCATGTTCCAGGAAATTCTTGAAAATGTACACCAGTTGGACAGCCAGGTGCTGTATATGTATTTATATAGGGTATAGGCCTATAGGGCCAGTATGCCAAAACTATGCCAATGCTACGTTGTCCTACTCTACATTCTCACATATACATAGCAATCAAAACCTGAAGTATGTGACTACTCCTTAGTTAGAAACTGTGCTATCTGAACTATTGTTACCCTGATTGAAAAAAAGACGCTATTTTTGGATAACTTATACTAGTCTTAACAGTTTGAATTGTAACAACTCATTATTTTTGACTCGTGCTGTCTGCAGGTGACCGTGAATCGCTTTCCTGGACCTGGAGCAATTGCAGATAGCTCTTACCTGGGATTGGGGAGACTATCTATGAATATGCTAACTTGTTCCTTGTGTATCTTTTGCCCCAATTGATTGATGGAGTTTTAAGCCCTCGCTTCTGCATGCAATAAGAAAAAATCGCCACAATTTTTTTCCTGCCCTGCTGCGAGAAGACAGCAGCAGCGATTTGAAACAGCTTCCGAGTGTTGTGCACTGCCGATGAAATACACTCATCATGCCATGCAAAATTCAAACTATAAGGTTATAGATCTCAAATGACAAACTTTATATTATTTTTTTGACCACCTTATAACGATCTAAATAACAAAATTCAAAACCATAAATTTGTATAGATATTGCTGACAGCTACAATTTTCATATGTAAAATATCTTTATGATACCATACAAGAAAGACATGATTTTTCTAAGGTAACAGACTTGTACGCGGTTAAATGATAATATTTTTGAACATCTTATTGAACTTGTATAAAAATAAATATCAAAACTATAACTTTATAGATCTTATCGGCTATAATTTTTGAATAATAAAACTCATCTTTATACGAAGCCATATTAATAAGATAATTATATTTTGAAGGTTGATTTTTTCTGTTGATACTTGAGTCCCACCAGTTAGATTTTTTTAAGCGCTGAATTTAACATATAGATTCAGTAAGCGTTGAATTCGACATGCCATGTCAGCTAGCTACCAGGTCAGATAAATGTCCATTTGAACCTAGATAAGTATATTTTGAGACTTCGAAGATCTATATGACATCTGCAGTGTCAAAAAAAAACCTCAAGTAAAGTTTCACTATAATTTTCCAGACCTGCATTTTAAAAAATATATTAGGCTTAATACCGGTTATTATCCAAATAAAACCTAATCCTGCACGAATCTTAAGGCCCGAATGGAGGAGTAAGCGCACGGCGTCACTGCTATCTTGTCAGCCGCACCAACCCGCACAGGCGCACTGCGTTCACCATCTCGTCTCATCGGAGAAAAGGAGATCCGAACTAGGGTTTTAGACGGCGATGGGTGCGGCGGGCGACGAGAAGGCGGCTGCGGCTGCGGGGGCCGGTGCCGCCGAGGGCGAGGGGCGGTGGACTCCAAAGACCTTCAGCAGCAGAGCAAGGCGCTCGACAAGCTCACCGATCATGTCGAGGACCGGCAGCTCGATTCATCCCGTGTCCAATCCGTACGTTTAATTCCAACCCCCTGCTCACACCGGTTCCTTCTCTGCTTCGTCTGACTATCTAGTGAGGAATAGCTCAGGGTGGATCCATCACGCATAGGTGGTTTTAGATTTTGTGCCGTTTGCTTGCTTTGCGGAGAAGGCATCCTTCACCTTAAGTTGTGCAAGTAAAATTACCTGAATCCTGATATAGCTAGCTCATGTGTAATTATGCTTGCTTGAGTCCAACAAAACATCTACTGCATTGAGTAGAAATAACAAAACGTGCTGTTAAGTGCAAAATCTCTTTATCAGCACTACTGCCATTGTACTTTATGAATCGATTGTCATCATGATTAGGAAGTCTAACTGTTGTTTTTACATTGCTACAAATATGGAAGCAGCCACATGCACATCTCATAATTTCCGAAGGTAGATCGTACCAGGATCCAGGATACTTCTTAGGAGGTTCTGTTTGCACATCTATCTGTGCTGCCCATCTTTTCAAGTTTTGTTCCCAGAATAAATTAGAGCATGTTTGGATACACATGGCTAGTTACTAGCTGGAGCTAAATATTAGCTTAAATTAGCTATGATTGAATAGCTAGTTGGCTAACAGCTTGTTGGAGACTTCACTAAAAAATTAGCCCACCTATTAGCCCTACTGTTTTGATGAACTAATTTTGGCTAATATGCCATGTTGTGGTAGTTATGTACTTATTTCTAGCTTAACCACAAAAGATATCTGTAGGATTTCTCACAGATCTAAATATGGTTTGGAACATTTTTTGTCTACTGCTATCTCTTATGAAATTCAGTTATCTGGCAACTCAATATACAAATCTCTTTATTTTTCACCGAGTAATGTAATGGCAGTTAATTTTTCATTAAAATACTTTTACTGCACATTTGTAGTTTTTTACCAACAACTGTGTAAGAAATTAGTAGTAAAAAGAAAGCCCTCACTGGACCTGATTATCTCCAAAAGGATATACATTGAGTCATTTATTTACAGAGGGAGTATGCACTTGGGGGAAAACATGGCATGAACAATCAAAGTGGCATTCAAGTGTATTTGCTTTGATAACATTTCTATTCACCTTTGATTCTTATCTGCTCATTGCAATGGTCTTGAACGTTATTTTGTAGTTTTGTGAACACTAAAGTCAGATAATAATAGAAGTCAAATGTATAGTTATAGAAAAGTGTTATGTTTGATTCAGCTATTTTTTTTAAATACTAAATATGTTGATGTAAATGTTTTTTACATGCTTTGTTTATGTTGCAGGCCATGGCAGCACTTGCTTCATCCAAAGAGGCTGACTGGAACGCAATGAGGCTGAGGTTAGCACATAACACATCCACAACTGTTATATCCTTACAATCCTTTCCCTACGGTAGCTTCTGTAGGGCTTGCACTTTTTGCAGCACAGCATGAAAATAAAGCTTCCAGGATCTTGATTGAGTTAGATGACCACAAAGTAGCATGGAATTTAAAGCAAATCTAATTGGAATATAGTGTTTTCGATTCTATACTTTTAGTCTAACCTTTTCCTTTTGGTGGTCTGTCAATTTCAGTATACTATATATTGCTATTTGATGCTTCAATTTCTTTGCACTCTGATTATTCTGTAATCATTGTAACATATTATTTGTTTGAGTGATATGAACTTCCATCTGAAACGCATTACAAATAAGCAGATATAGTTCATGTCCTCCATTGGTGACAAATTGATTTATTTTTCTTTCTGGAAAAGTGCCATGTAACAGTTTTATCACATTCACTGCAATTACTCTTTCATCAGGGAGAAGGAATTAGCTGCTGTCAAGATCAACCCTACTGATGTTGAAATTATTGCTAATGAGCTTGAGGTGCTCATCCAAAACCTTGTTTGACAAATAATGTTTGATTTTTTAAAAAAAGCCTATTCTCAATTGTATCTGAATATGCAGCTGGACAAGAAGATTGCAGAGAGAACCCTCCGTGAGCACAAAGGCGATGCTGTAGCTGCGGTTCGATCCTTGCTGCACTAGTTTCGTGATTTAGTTGCCAGCATTATATGTTTTCCTTCAATCAACGCAACATGTGGTGATGTGAAGCAGTAGCAAATTTCTGCGGTGTTGGAAATTTGCTCTGTCGCAATGAAATGATCATACTTGGCATTTACCAGGAGCCTTGTGAACTATTTTCTGTTCTATTGTAAAAGCATGTGGTTTTAACCAGAAAAATCCTCCTATACCTTCATTTGATGTTTTGTTCTTTTGGAGATAGTTGCAAGCATTAGAAACAGAAAATGTGCATGAAACAAATGAGAACCTCAGATACACACAAACAGTTTTCTCAAATGGTATTTTCCAACATAGGTTGTTAAAAATGGGTAGCACTCGGTTCAATAGTCATATCTCGGTGAGATGTCTTCCAAGGTAAGAAACATGGCAAATTGCATGTGCTTGATTGCTTCTGCATCATCCTTCCTGTGGGCTCGTACAGCTGTTTGCTTGTTGCAGTGGCAACGCTTCCTCATGGAGCTGTGCAAAGATTGTTTGGGACTTGGGAGGGCTATCTGTGGCACTAGCTCTGCAGTACAGTAATATTTGAAGCTGGAGCCCAGGGCAAGGCTTCACAAGCTCCGCATTGTTTTGAGGTGGGTGATGCTCCATGGAACATTACTCCCTCCGTCCCTTTTTATTTGTCGCCGTGGGATGCGTCTTGTGAGTTTAACTTGATTTATAGAAAATACGGCTCCAAATAATTTTGTTAAAAAACTAGATCTAAAGATCTTTCTGATGATATTAATTATGATACTAATCGATGATATTTATTATTTATTAAAATTGCCAGCATTTATGTCTCGGGAAGCGGGCGACAAATAAAAAGGGACGGAGGGAGTACGTCAGTGTCGATGCAAGTTGCATGGCATTAAATGGGCTGACATGATATGCAATAAATGAAAGTTTTATGGGGATAAAATTTGATGTGTTCAGCTAGACTTATAAGCTACTAGATTTTTAAGCTAGCTAATAAATCGAAACAATTGATTTTGACTAATTTGTTATGAGAGAAAAATACTGTTCGAACGGCTAATAAGACAAGTGAACACACGTGGGAGATGTCTCCATTGAGACTGGTTGGTTTCGGCTTAGTTGTAGCTCCATGCCTCCATGCTACATTAACCTGAGGAGCTAGGGAGGGCTTGCTTTGGCTCTAGCCCCATGCTGTAACTTGAGCAGCTGAATCCGATATAGAAAAAAAAGATGGTTTTAATGGTTTGTTCTGTTCGCTTATCTTATCAACCATATAAATAGCATTTTTTTCTCACAACAAATCAGCCGTTTTGGCTTATCAGCCGATTTATAAGTCCAATTGAACAGCCCTGTGGTGGAGTCTATAGTATCCGGAGGCCGGAGCTACAGAAAGTCATTTTTCTTTTAATGAATATGAGGGGTTTTTGCTCCTACTAAAATATGCTATTAGAAAAAAAAAAAAAAGAGGTAGAGTTTACAAGACAGAGAGCTAGAGGAAAGGTACACAAAGCCGTTCCATATGGAGCCTAGATTTCTGTGTGGTTATTCTTAAATATATTTTAGTTTGGGCATAAACGTTGATGCTATTTTCTTTGTGGAAACACAAGACAGAAGAACTACATAAACCTACATATACTACCTCTATCTAATAACGCGATTGTAACTTTATGCAAAATTAATTTATCTCAACTTTAACTAAATACATATAAGAATTAATACCCCATCCATCACAAAATAAACACTCTCGAGGAAACTAATATCAACATATGTATATCAAAATAAAGTTTATAAAAAATATATTCTATTCCCAATCTAATAATGTTTATTATACATCATAAATACAAGTCTCTTTTTATATTTTTATTAGTAAAATTTTGAAAAATGAACTTGTCGGAAACTGAGATGTGTAGGTTTATTTTAGGACATGAGGGAATATTATTTATGATACTAAAACTGAAGAAGATTTATCTTCAAATATTTTTATAGATTTATTTTAAGTTAACAAATTAATAATATTAATTTTTATAAATAAAGTCATTCAAATTTAGAAAGTTTGATTCGTCTAAATCCAGAAGAATCGCATCTTTTTGGCGAGCGTGGTGGTTATTTGCACGCACGAAGCACAGATGTTCCGATCCGAGCACGCGGGCCATCTGCAGGGGGTCCCACCTGCAGAGACACTATCACACGGATAGTACGAAGAGCGATCAGAGGGGCCGGCGCGCATGGTGGCGTTTTTAAAGTCTCGGGTCTCCGAAACACGTCGCCCTTGCCACGCGGCGCACCCCTATTGGCCTGTTGCTGTTCCCGCGAGTGCTATTGGACAGCCGTCGCGCCACGCAAGCACTACGCGCCTCGTCACCCCTTGCGGGCCCAGCTGTCAGCCACAAGGCTGGACCCAGGGTAACCTAACCGGAGGCGACGGGTGATCCCCCCACTGCCCGCTCCTATTTAGCGCGGTGCGTTTCGTGCTCGCTAACCACCAGGGAAGGGAGGTTTTGGTAATCAGCTCAAGGTTCTTCCACTCGACTCGAATTGGTCGCCGTCGACGGCGATGCCGATCCTCGAGAGGTCGTCGTCCCGCGCCGCGGCCGCCGCCGCCGTCGGGGCCCTGATCGCGCTCGCATCCGTCGCCGGCGTCGCAGGCGAGGTCTTCTTCCAGGAGAAGTTTGACGGTAAATGCCCGGATCTCACCCGCCTCTTCGTGGTCTCTGGATCTCCTGTCCTCTTGAGACACTGTGCTTGTATTGCTGTCCGGTGCGGCTGTTACTGTTTTTTTGTGGTCTGTTGGCACTCGGATCTGGTTGGACTTGGGGAGTTGGGGTCCGGCGAAGGTGATGTGGTCCGGTTTCAGACTTTCAGTGGAGGCCTCCAGGCACTCCCAGATCTGTGGGCGGGCGGGAGGAGTTGCGCAGGGGTGATGGTGGTGGCCGGTGTAGGCTACCGCGGCGGGAGGAGCTGCACAGGGACGATGGTTGCATTGCTGTTCGTTGTTGGAGCGATGCCGGTGCGGCTATTACTGTTTTTGGTGGTCTCGTTTGTTCTGGAGCTCGTTCCGTCCGTGGGAGTCCAACGTGCGCCGCCCCGCGCCGTGAGGGATCTCTAGCCCAACCTGCCGCTGGCTGTTTTCTCTCGTGATCTCACGGTCACGGAGTGTGTTTCATTTCGTCTGTATTCAATTCATTCTTCGCGTGCATAGATCAACCTATTCCACTGGCAATCGTGTGTGTATCTTTTTAATTCGTTTGCAATAATTCCGGAAATGTCGGGTAAGTTGATAGGTTTTGTTGGGTCCCAAGGTTTAGGGGTTATGAGTTCAAATTTTCGCAGTTGTGTGCCTCCATGTTTGCGATCTAATGTTTGTGAGATGACTTCCGTCATTGTCTGGAGAATTAATCTGTCGTCTGAATTGTGCAAACTGACAAAAACAGATGGGTGGGAGGATCGCTGGGTCAAGTCCGACTGGAAGAAGGACGAGAACACGGCAGGCGAGTGGAACCACACGTCGGGCAAATGGAACGGAGATGCCGACGACAAAAGTGAGGACCAACATCCCTACTTCTGTAGGGTCACTGACTGTGATGGTCTCTGTTTTCTGTTCGGCATAAGTGATATCCATTCCTGTTGTGGGTTTACAGGCATTCAGACCTCTGAAGACTACAGGTTCTACGCCATTTCAGCGCAGTACCCTGAATTCAGCAACAAGGATAAGACTCTGGTGCTGCAGTTCTCAGTGAAGCACGAGCAGAAGCTTGACTGTGGCGGTGGCTATGTGAAATTGCTTGGGTCTGATGTTGATCAGAAGAAGTTTGGTGGCGACACCCCATACAGGTAAAGATCGGTCTCCATCAAGCTCCTTGCGTATCAATCTATAACATCTCTGACTGGTTGATTAAACAAACTCTATCTATATTTTTTCGCTTTCAGCATCATGTTTGGGCCGGATATCTGTGGGTATGCCACCAAGAAGGTCCATGCTATCCTTACTAAGAACGGCAAGAACCATTTGATCAAGAAGGAGGTGCCATGCGAGACAGACCAGCTGACACATGTTTACACCCTGATCATCCGGCCTGATGCCACATACACCATTCTCATTGATAACACCGAGAAGCAATCTGGCAGCATCTACGAGGATTGGGATATTCTTCCTCCAAAGAAGATCAAAGACCCTGAAGCCAAGAAGGTGATGTTACAATTCTTCTTGCCTTCGCTAAATACTTTAAGATTCTGGTTGAACTCTTTTCACAGAAGTGCTTAATGTAGAATATAATGGTTGCAGCCAGAAGACTGGGATGATAAGGAGTACATTCCTGATCCTGAGGACAAGAAGCCAGAGGTATATATTCTTTTTTAACTGCTACAACTTTATATGATATATCAGTATTGCGGTTGTAGTTTTAGATCAGTTTCACTTTTTGGTTCATATTCTGTCCACTGTGCTCTGTAACTCAGAAAGCTTTAAGTAAAAGTATCATTTACTTGTATGACAATATGAGCCTATATTATAGTATTATAAACAGCCTTTTACGAATGATTTTTAGCACTGTTGGTGTCTGACTTAGATTGTTCTTTGCAGGGTTATGATGATATCCCCAAGGAAATTCCTGACCCCGATGCAAAGAAGGTGCATATTTTGCTTATTCCATAGTACTATATATATCTCCTGTGATCAGATCTTCAGCTGATCCTTTGATTTCACATTCTTTGATACGTTGCAGCCAGAGGATTGGGATGATGAGGAAGATGGTGAATGGACAGCCCCGACCATTCCTAACCCAGAGTACAAAGGACCATGGAAGCAAAAGGTATGGACATAACTAAGTGGCTTAGTTATGCAAGACAAGCTGCAGTTGGTCACGACACATCGTGCTGACATGAGTTGATCTTTGTGTTGTCCAGAAAATCAAGAATCCTAACTACAAGGGCAAGTGGAAGGCCCCTTTGATTGATAACCCAGGTATATTTTACTTTCAATTTTGAGAGTCAATTTCACCTGAGGCTAACCCTGCTTTCCATTTCAGCTTTTATGCTTACTATGAAAGTTAATATGAAATTATTTATTGATGTGTGTGTGTTTGTGTGTGCAGATTTCAAGGACGATCCTTACATCTACGCTTTTGACAGTTTGAAGCATATTGGCATTGAGCTGTGGCAGGTTATTGATTTATTCCATGAGCATAATGACTTAGTTATCTTGTCCGATGCCCCACTAATTTTCATTCTATGTCATACTAGGTTAAATCAGGAACTTTGTTCGACAACATTTTGATAACTGACGACCCCGAGTACGCCAAGCAGTTAGCAGAGGAGACCTGGGGCAAGCAGAAAGATGTATGCTGACTTGTCTATATAGGGTTACTGTTTTGTACTCTACATTCCTAATTGCACACAACTAAAATAATGATCTGTTTCAGGCTGAGAAGGCTGCCTTTGATGAAGCTGAGAAAAAGAGGCTTGAGGAGGTAATACACAAGCTTGGTCTTTTGCAATCCCAATCTGTTTCTTTTTAGAGACTCATGCGTAGTGTAGTCCTTTCCTCTTCTGAAACAAAATGAAATTGATCCAGTTCAGTATTAACTTGCAATGTTTCTCTTTGACAGGATTCTGCAAGCAGTAAGGGCGATGAGGGACGATGACTTAGATGTAGATGTAAGCTTTTGGTTGATTTGTTTGTGCTAAGTTTCTACCAATATATATACAATCTTTTGTTGACACCAAGTGGCAATTGCTTATGCCTGACAGGATGATGAGGATGATGCCGACGATGTCAAGGCTGACTCTGATACTGATGAGGCTGAGGACAGCAAAGATGCTCATGTGAGTTGAAGTTGTCCCTAATACCAACTAGGCCACTATTTTTGTTTCACTTCCAACGTTCCCTCCTGTTGATGCTTGTGCAGGATGAGCTCTAGAGCGCGCCTGAGGTAGAGGGTTGCCGTCGCATCTTCTGTTCCGGTTTCAGTTTCAGTCGCATCTGTTGATGACAGAGTTACCATCCCAACAGAAGAAGGCCGTAGGGCCGTGTCGACATAGAGTAGTCCATTCCTGTGTAACACTACTGAGAAGAAACAAATCCGGCAATGTCCACTTCCCACTGTAGTGTCTATTCCCCTAATGCGATGCGAGTGGTAGTCAGACATCGTGAAACCAAGTTTTTGTCAATGTTGCGTAGACATGCTTTTCTCGTTGTATTTTTTTTAATAATTAAATTCCTTTCCTCGTTGTCTTAGGTACATTATTCGCGTTCCGGCGATTTGTTTTGCTGGTCGTGTTTTGGTTTAAATCTTTCTGGCTAGCGACAAAAACATGCCTGGCCCAATGGAGTAGATATGCTTGTTTGATTCCTTCCAGCTTTTGGCACAACAACAACGCCTGCGGCGCCGGGCGTGACGTGCACCGGTTGCTTGGTAGAGCACGGGAAAGTTCTAAATTCCCAGACCTGCACTGGAAACACGAAATTTTCAGCTTAGTTCCTTTGGTAAACACAAGATAAAATATTTAAAATTAATATATCTACATAAGCTCATAAAAGTTCCAAGAAAAATAGTAGAACGTAGATAAACTGGGACCCTATAAACCAAAATAAATTATTTAGTTTGTGAAAATATATCTAGAAGTTGAATTAATTAGAGTTAGCTCTCTAAAATTATGAAAACTCTAAAAAATGGGAAATTCTCAAAACATTCTTATAAATGGCTAAGCAAGTTTCTAAACTTTTCACAACAAAAGCATACTATGCAACCAGGATAATGCATCGCACATTAATGTATCTTACATTCATATTTTGTGTATCTCATATTTTTTGTTGGGGAAATTTTTAAAACACGTCTAGACATTGATTAGGATGTTTTGGATACTTTTACCATTTTAAGCTAAATATAACTTTAAAAGTTTATAAGATTTTTTTAAAAAAATTTATTTGGGTTTCTGTTGTCTCAATCTATGTTTGGGATTTTTTCTCAAAAATTTTTAGAAACCTAGGTACATTTTTTCATGTGTTTATTATAGACCTTATTATTAAGTGTTTATCAGGATGTTTTAATTAAAAATGATCAAAGCTTCTTGGAAAACGCTTCTAATTGGTGTAAGGAGGTAACTGAAGCACTTATAAGAATTGATTGGGGAAGACATTTTGCCCGGGTTTAGACTTTGAGAATGGACTATTAATCTACGATTATAGCTTTTTAGTGGAGATTATGATAATAGCATAGAGCATCTTCAAGAATTGTTTTTAAACTGACTCTGTAATTCATTATTTGAAAAGTCATTTGAATAAAAATCGTGCGCACTCCAATAACTTTTCCACATAACAATAATGTCCTGTTTGGGCCCTCGAAATCGGAATTGAAATACTGCTACGTGGTGCTGTATTTGTGTACGACGGTGATGTCCCTTCGGACGAGGGTCGACAGCTTCAAGCGAGTATAATAATAGTAGAAGAAGATGGAATCAGTCTTTCCACTATTTAGGCTAGGAATCTTACTTAGGTGGAGTGTAGTTTGCTGGAATTTGTTGGAATTGTCATTCTCAGTTCTTATGATTTAAATTCAATTCAATTCTAGAGATCCCCCCCTTAGAGGTTTTTTTTTTTTTTTTTTTTTTTTTTTTTGCCACTCTCCATGATATGGTAGAAGGGCCAGGGCTCTGGACATTTATGATGGGCCTACTAGGTATGTAGCAGCCAAACAGCCCCATATGTATCTCAACTGCATTTTATCCAAAAAAAAAAAAAAAAAAACTGTATATCAACTGCAACAAAAAGAAAAAAAAGGCCGCGGTCTCGATTAGTTAGAGCCGTTAGTCCACCAACCAATCCGCTTCTCCGTCATCTCCACTTCCTCGTCGACGCCTCCGGTCCACCAACCATGCCGGCGGTCATGGTATCTGCGGCGGCGCAGAGGCTCCTCGCAGCGAGCACGAAAATCATCGGCGTTGGGCGCAACTACGCAGCCCACGCCAAGGAGTTCGGCAACCCGGTCCCCAAGGTGCGGTCCGCGGACCGCGGGCCCCCAATCCTCGATTCCAAAATGCTGCCGCACTCCCATCTTCCCTCCCCCTCCTTCCCGCGCGGCCTCCGGTTTGATGTCGCGTGTGTTTGGGTGTGTTGCAGGAGCCCGTCCTGTTCCTGAAGCCGACCTCGTCGTTCCTCCACGCTGGAGTGGCCACAGCCGCCGTGGAGATCCCGGAGCCGCTCGAGTCGCTGCACCACGAGGTCGAGCTCGCCGTCGTCATCTCGCAGCGCGGGCGCGACGTTCCTGAGGCGTCCGCCATGGACTTTGTCGGAGGTAGTTTGAGAATTGTGTCACAATTACCTGAGATAAGGCTTTGTATTCTCATTCATATAGAGAAAATGTCGTGTGTTTGCAATGTGCTGGAGTGTACTTAAGAAATCCTGTGGTTTCATTGTTCAGAAAGGCCAATTAGGATTCTAGGATATGTTCATGCTCTGGAAACTATTTAGGATCATTGAGAGTTATTTTGGCCGTATTGTTTTATTGTGACAAGGAGTGATGGCAGCTAGAAACAGATTATTTTAACAATTCTAGCTTCGTTTGACAAGCTTGGTAGAAAGTGCAAGCGAGTAATTTAAAAGTTAGAAACTTAGAATTGCCATAGGCAGGAATATGAAAGTATGTTTCATGGCAGTATGGCACATATAAATACAAAACTCGTGAACGCAACTATGTTTTCTCGTACAATTGTGGATTTATGGCCTGACTGATGATTACCTGTATTATATTCTCTTCATCATTAGTGAACTTGAGTTAAAAACTTACAATATGCAGTCTCCTTTGTGCTTGCCTTATTCTTTTTATGCCTTTTGAATTGAGCAGTTTAAAGCATTCCTTGGCGACAAAGCAAATATGATGTAACTGCTTGCGTCATTGAATTTCCCAGGTTATGCTCTTGCTTTGGACATGACAGCAAGGGACCTTCAATCTGTTGCTAAGGTGTGTTATACCTTCTGTAGTTTTCCTTAGTGTTAGTACTACTTGTTCAATCACTGTTGCTGTAATGTCATCTGTCATCCCTAGTGGTTGTTGAATGTTATGTATGGTCATGCAAGCATTCGATTTACATAAGTAAATTCACTAATCTCATTTAGTACTAACTTTGCAATCTAGTCTCATGAAAGGATCTTCTCCATGATCTTATCAGTTGATGAATAAGAAAGAGTCAGATGCTTTTAGTCGAGCTAGTTACTGTCTTCGGATATCCAGTGTATTTTTTTTTTTTTTCACATAATGTTTTTTATATATTTTGGTGCAAAATCTGCTAGCATTAATTGGCTGCCAAGGCCTTAAGTAGACTTAATCTCTTGATTTTTTGAAAAGAACTATACGATTAATTTTCTTATCATACTCACCGTCTACTAATTTGCAGTCTGCAGGCCTTCCATGGACTTTGGCTAAAGGACAAGACACCTTCACTCCAATTAGTGCAGTAGTAAGCAGTGGTTTTTCTTCATGTGCTTGGAGTTGGTTGGTGGTGGCCTGGACATTTTGTTTTATTTATTTGTGTTCGCTTGTTATAATTACACCTCAACGAATCAACGCCAATATGCAGTATTCAAGTTAGTCAGTGCAGAAGTGTTGTTAGATAGACACTTCATCTTTGTTGCCTTCTGTGTTCTCCGCAGGCATCTAGTGACATGAAATGTGTAATCCCATCAGTATGAGACACCATGTTTTGACTTCAGTTAATGATAATTTCTTCATCAATCAGGTTCCTAAATCAGCTGTCAGTAATCCTGACGATCTCGAGCTTTGGCTAAAGGTATTTCTGCAAATATGTACTGGATTTCTTTAATGTTGCCTGAAGTGATAAAGCATATGGTGTTCAATTGACTAGCAACTATATCCAGGTAGATGATGAACTAAGGCAGAAAGGATTTACAAGTGACATGATATTCAAGATTCCTTTTCTGATCAGCTATATCAGTTCCATGATGACATTAATGGAGGGTGATGTGATACTAACAGGTAGTGACATTTTTTTTATGCTCAGGTTGCTTTTGCGCATCTGATGTGATACTAACAGGTACTCCTGAGGGTGCGGGTCCTGTCCGAGCTGGTCAGAAGATCACAGCTGGTATAACTGACCTAATTGATGTCGAGTTCGATGTTCAGAGGCGCAATCGGCCATTTTCCACATGATGCAATAAGCAAGAAATTAATGGTAAGCAACAAGTATTGGGAGCATATGAGTCAGAATTGATTTTTCTAGTGCAATATATACATAAAACAGTAAGGGCGCATGCTTTTATTCATTTTGTGTGACAAAATAATACCAGGCAATTGATATCATAAGCAAACCTGTTTACCTGTAGCAAGGTCAATATGTTCAGAAAGGTCATCATATTTATTTTCTAGGAAATTCTTGAAATGTATTGAAATCGAGCAGGAAGGTGGTGTATATATGTATAGAGCCAATGTGCCAAAACTGTGCCAGAGCTAAGTTATCCCACTCCACATTCTAACATATATATAGCAATCAAAACCTTAAGTAAATGAACTACTCCTAAGAAGCTGTGCTAATATGAACTATTGTTACCCTGATTGAAAAAAAGATGCTATTGTTGGATAACTTATAATGGTCTTAACAATTTCAATAGTAACTTAGTAAGTATTGATGCATATCAGGGATTCGGCGATTTATCATTTCTGACGCATGCTGTCTGCAGGTGAATACTAAGCGCAGTCCTCAACAGCAAATCAGTTTCCTGGACCCGAAGCAATTGCATATAGTTCCTGAGCCTTCTCTTGATTTAGTTCACCTGGGTTTGGGGACTGTCTATGAATATGCTAACTTGTTCCTCGTGTATCTTTTGTCCCAATTGATTGATGGAGCTTTGAGCTCTCGCTTTCTGCATGCAATAAAAAATATTGCAATTTTCTCCTGCCCAGCTGCGAGAACACCCCACAACATCAATTTGAAACAGCTTCTGAGTGTTGTGCACTGCCAATAGGCTATTTGGGACTATTCCGCTCCATATTTTTCCAGCTCCACAAAGTCTATTAGGACTATTCTGCTCCATGTGTTTCTAGCTTCATGAACTCTTCTAGGGGAAAAAATGTAGAGTTATGAGAGAACCTAAAGAGATATTCTAGAAACTCTAAGTTTTTGTGGAATTGCTCCACGGTAGAGTTTGTATAGCCGTCCTAAACAAGTCCCAAAATCCACTCAACTGAGTGTGTGCCATGCAACGCAGAATAAATAAGGTTTTTGTTTTGAAACTAGAATAAATAAGGTTTTACTTTTACCGAGTATTTAACAACCATTTGGTTGTGATGACAAAACGACATGAGGGATGAAATTCTCTATAATGAGATCTTTATCTAGTGCCCTGGAGTTTCAGTCTCTCAGCATGACCTCCCACCCTCAGGCCTTTCCCCCTTAACTAAGGATCTCAATGTCCTTAGGGCCGTAAACCTAACTCTATTTGCCCGCACAATCACATTGTAGACTCCAAAGCATTTTTGCTTAAAGAACTTGCCTTCAAATTTGGGTGCCTCAGCTACCCATTTTGATAGCTCGTCATCTGACAAAATCTGAAAGCAAAATACTTTGGCCCATTAGTTGCATGTCTTTCGCTCTAATGAAGCTAGAACACAACTGCAACGCTGTATGTTTACCTCATCATATTCAAATTCTTCTTCAGGGTAACATATAACCTTGATAGCAGAAGCAATTTTCAGAACGTCCCAATTTTCAACATCAATTCCAGATACCTCGTTGAGGATACTAGCAGAGTGTTTTAAGGCTTCATCATGTCTGTTCTCACAACGGTTGCATTCATACAAGGCGTATGCCATCTCAACGATCTCTGCATTTACCTACATACAAGGAGCTATTAAGTGAAAATACACAAAGGAATTTTCTAAAATATTGCAACAATAACAGTTGTAAGTGGAAATTAACAAAGGTTCAAAGTGCAAAATATTGGGAATTGCAACAGTGGGTGGGGTGGGGTGGGGGCACTCACCATCTCTGGTTTGACATCAAAGCCATAACGCCCAAGAATAATCTTCATTCCTTGACTCATCGGGAGGCAGTCCTCCTTAGTCAGCTCTACCTTTTCATCAGGCACTAAGCTCTTCATGAGATTCTTCAGGCCCCACATCAGCTCCAACACAGTTTCATTAAACAAGCAGTATATTCCCTAAAAAAAAAAATACACAACAAGATTGGTGCACAAAATTGTTCACATAAGCAAGCAAACATGGGAAGGTTACACTAACCAAGCTTGCTTCAATGATCGTTTTATATTCAGGCTTTCCAACTGCTAGCTTCTGCCCAGGTCGAAGCCACTTCTTGATCATCCTACGTAGCTGATCACTGACACCACTATCAGGCTTAATCGCAGTGGTCTTGTCCTCGAACGTTTGGAAATCTTTCAGTACGATAACCTGAACGTAAATGAACATGGCTGAGCATGTGCATGTAGGGAAAGAGAACCAATCAACCAAATACCATGCAATGCATTAGTCATGGCTGGACTCAGTGGAGTGTGATACTACGGTATATACACCTCATGGTTTAAAAGATGTGCCCCAAGTCTGTTTATATTCCTCTCTTCAATGTAAAAAAAAAAAAAAAAAACGAACAATGGACTGCAAAATTGCTGCTTGATTCAAATAAGAGGGGAGGGGGGGACTTGCCTCTCGTGCCACATAATCCTTGGCAAAATCCGACCAGATTTCCTGCAGAAGATAGAGAAATTTCCTTTTATAAAAAAAAAAAAAGCTAAGGTGGTGGCAAAGACAAGGGCAAACAAGCACAACAGTAAAACAAAGTTATTTATGAATAAACAATAAAGCAAGTACCTCTAATGCTTTTGGGAAGAAGAAAAAGATCCCATTATAGTTAAAAACTGCAAAGCCAGAAGGTGTCTCAAACAGCACCAGGATCTCCCCCCGCCATGCCCTAACCAGTGAGCTGGAACACAGAAACAAATGCACGTTCAAATGCAAGTGTGGTTGGACGTGGCGAAGATGCTGAAGACGGCCATCAGGATGCAGACTGGCGCTGATGGCTGACTTACCAAAATCGTTGGCCGGCGCCCCCGGAGGAGGGGGGGAGGAAGAGGAAGAGGGTCACCACCACGACTAACACGAAGCCGTCGGTTTCGCCCCATCGAGGGCGAGATCCAGGTTGCAGAGGCGCCGGCCGAGAAGCGAAGCGAACGCCGCAAGGTTATTTAAACTTCCCCTATCTCCCCTGTTCTCCTAAAAAAAAAGAGTCCTGCTTCTAGCTAGCGACCGTCTTCCTCTGTTCTTCCTGTTCCAAACCGCTTCTTGATGTACGGAAATTTCTTGGCATTGGCGGGGTATATGTTTCGCGGGAGATAGCGCGGGAAGCTCACTGTCACCGACGCGTTCGGCGTCGACATGACGGCCACCAACCCGGACTGAGGCCGGACCGCCGCATCACAGGCAGGATCTACTACGTCGACGGCGGCAACGTCACGGCACCTTCCCTTCCCGGCGCTGTACCAGGGCCACCAGACCACGTGCACCCGCACATCTCGCTTGCGAGGGAGACGCGGCGCGCAGCTTCTACGGCAGCGGCAGGCCGGGTTCGCGCCGCTCACCGTGCGCGCGCGTGCCCATCCGCATCAAGTTCGGCGCCGTCGAGCTGTGGAAGATGAACCTGGTGATCCGCATGTGCACCTCCGCGCGCCTGCGTCGCGGAGCAGCTGCACCGTGCACTGCACGGTCGAGGTGGTGCAGTGCATAAGCGAGGTCCCGGGTGAGACCTTCCTGGATGAAGGCACCAAGGAGGAGAAGGCGCGCCGCGAACAGGATCTGCGTACCTGGGTGCGCGTAACTTTATGGATTGAGATTGTGTTTTGGGTACTCTTCTTACAAGTTTCAGCATGCAGCAGACCAGGTAGACGCATTCTTTTTTCTTTTTTGAAACTCTTATTATATATCATTACTAGTTATATTACAGTTATGCTACGTCAGGCCGTATAGTCCCCTAACCCTGGGAGCCGTCTCTGGCTCCCTCCCCGCCGCCGCCGGCCCGGCAGCCGCCCGGCACCGGCGCCCCACCCCCCCCCTCCCCTCCCTTCCCTGCGTCCCCTCCCCCCCTCCCCTCCTCCCAGCGGCTCGGCCGCCCGCCGCCGCCCATCGCGGGGCTCCTGGCAGCACCGCCGCCGCCCGGGGACCCCATGAGCCGTCGGCGCCCCGCCGCCTCGTCGTCCGCGGGGCCGTCCCCCTCCCCACCTCCGCGGCGTCCAAACCTGTGGCCGCCGCCCGGCGCCCGCCCCGCGAGTCCCAGCCTGGCGTGGGCGCCGGCGCCGCCACCGCCCGCCAGCAGCGGCCCAGAAACTCGGCCTCGCCGCCACTGAGTAGCTACGAGGCGGCCGGCGGTGGCCCCTTCGCCAGCGCGGTGGCCTGCCCCAGCCGGGGTCGCGTGGGCGGCCACGGTCCAGCCGCCCGGGTGCGGGCGCCGCCCCGACGCCATGGGAGCCGAGCTCGTGGAGCCGCCTCCACAAGCCCATGTGGCACTTTTCTTTGGGGCTCGTCCACGCCCTTCACGCGCCGCCGATGGGCATCCTCGCTTGAGTACTGTGCTCCTCTCCCGCTCTGGCGAGCCCCGGGCCACCGCCGCCCGCCAACCGTTCCACGGTTTGCCGAGCCCATGCCGCCCGGCCCCGAACCCCCTCGCGGAGGAATTTCGGTCCACCGGCGTGGCGGCGGCCGCAGCACCGCCTCCCCGGCCGTCCTCAACGTCGCCCGGCCCCAAGGCACCGATGTCGCCGTGGCCACGCCGTCGCCTATCCGCTTCCCCACACCGCCTCGCCTCGCGATACCGGGGACCCAGCGGGGACGTCCGAGGACACCTCCTCCAGTGTCGTGTGAGGCCGCTCTCGCCCGACGCTGCTCCCTTCTTCCGGCCTCGCGGTCGGTCCAAGGCGGCGAGGTGGGTGGGCGGAGACTTCACCGATCTGTTCGGACGGCGACGACGACCTTCTGGAGCCGGAGGCCCCCCACTGGCAGCGCGGCTCTCGGCAGCCAGTCGTCGCCGACCTCGGCCCCAGCTCGGTTCGCTCTCCGGCCGTGGAGGCGGGCAGGGGGCGTGGTAGCGGCCGGGGGTCACCATGGGTGACTCGGCGGGCCGACCCCCCCGCCGCCAAGCCGGTCGATCCAAACGTCGCATGACTCGGCGCCGTCGACGGAGGCGGCCAGCCGCCCAAGGCGGAGGCCCCCGCGCGGGTGTCAATTCACCAACGCCTTGGGCCCACCCGCCCGACAACCAGCGTCGCCGCCCGACACGATCGGCCTTGCCTGCTGCCCGGCCCGGCAGCATGTTGACACTCCTTAGCGTCAACTTTTACTAGGGCTTTTTACCCGAAGGAAAACAAGAAAACACACTAGTCTAGGGCTTTATCGACAAATTCCACGAGTTTTTGCATATTCTGTATTTTCCAGGGGTGATTTTCAGAAAAGCATAAAAAAGGGGATTATAGAGCTCAATTATCACGAAATTGATCCACGTCGGAGCTATATCATTATCGGACTCAGGAAGGGTCTAGAAGACACCCGAAGCAACGGGGCCCGCAGAGGAGCCCAGGTGGGGCCGGTCGGCCCCACCCTGGGGCCGGTCGGCGCCCTAATTCCACCGATGGCCGCCGCCTTCTGGAGTCTTCCTCCCACGGTTCCTTGGAAGCCAATCAAAGCATCCCTACGTTGATTTTAGGTCGGTTTGATCCGACGGTGCACACAAGATGGAGACGCGGATCGCTGACGTGGCGGTTCCTTGCCCCCTACTCCACCTCGGCCTATATAATGACGCCCCAAGGCCCCTCCAAGAGGCATTCTACACCCCGGTGCTTCATATTCTCTACATAATTAGGGTTAGGGTCCCTCTAGTTGATCTAGTCTAGTTCATCTAGTTCTAGTTCATCTAGTTGTAGCAATTAGGAGAGACTAGTTCTTCTAGATCTAGTTTTGTTTAGAGATTAGAGAGATTGAGTAGAGGAGTAGAGATTCTGGAGGAGCTCCGGCCTGTCGGCGCTTCTTCGTGGTCAGATTCGTCTGCGGATTCACTTCCTCGCCCGGAGGCTGCGTTACGAGGTACTTTTGTATTTACCATTCTGATTCAAGTAAGCAATTTGTTCTTATTCGTTCTTTGGTTCACATCTCATATTGAGTACTTTGATCTATAGGACGCTGTAGGTCAGAGTTGTATTTCGTAGTGTAGACGTGGTGCCTAGGCTAGATTTACTTGTGAATGTCCCCCGATCAAATGGGATAGTGGTAGCTCGCGTAGGTGACTTTATAGCTACGTTGAATCCTCCGTAGTCCACTTCCCGTTGATAGGACCGATAGGCTTATAGGTTTCTGGTAGGTAGATTACTCTGTTTATTCTCCTATTCAGGTCACTTGTCCGATAAGGCGATATTAAACAAAGTTTACCGGTTATTGGAACTAGAGTGCAATAGCTATTTCCTTTTTTTTTGATATGATCTAGCCTAATTGTAGGGTTAAGTCTATAGACGTTGTCATCATCACAACTGTTCCCTGTGGATACGATATTTAAAACCTCCGGGTAAAATGTGACACTGGTATGATATCTGTGCGCTTGCGGATAATCCTACTTAAATCTTATTTAATGGAGTGCAGTTAAAAATACCAACAAGCATTTTTGGCCGCCGTTGCCGGGAACGGTTTGCTGATTTTGACTTAGTCTAGCTTAATCTTGTATTATACTTTTATCTTTTCCTGTTTTATCCCATTCTCTTCATTATTTTTGTGTTCATCCTTATGGATGCTTTTAATTCTATTCCTATCTGCTTTTATGGCATGCGTGAAAGCTTCGGACCACCAAAATCTGATGAACCTATCATAACACCTGACTATGAGCTGCACCCATGTCTAATCAAAATGATTCAGGATAAACCCTTCTCGGGAGAAGGCAATGAAAATCCATACTTACACTTACGAAAATTCGAGCAGACCTGTGCATGCTTGTGCATTGCTGGCATGTCTAATAAGACTATTAGATGGAAGCTTTTTCCGTTTTCCTTGACGGGAATAGCTAAACTTTGGTATAATCGAGCCGTAGGGAGTATGCAAGGTGATTGGGAAATATTATATTCTGAATTCTGTTTACACTTCTTTCCCATCTCTAAGGTAGCTAGCCTTCGAAAAGAGGTTCTAACTTTTAGGCAACTAGAACAAGAATCTCTTAGTAAATCATGGGAGCGTTTTAATGAACTTATCACATTTGGTCCTGACCTTGGTTTTTCAGACCCCATGTTTCTTCAATATTTTTATTTGGGTCTTATCAAGGAATCTAAGGACTCCCTTGATTTAGCCTCTGGAGGAGCTTTTCTTCACTTGCCTATAACTGAAGCCAGACCGATGCTAGAAAAGGTTGTTCAAGCCTATTCTGAGCTCTTTAAGGAAGAGAAGGAATCATCTCCCGAACAAGAAGAAGAGATTTTGGTAGCTGAAACACAATCACCCCAATCCCAAGATTTAGCTATCAATCCTAAACCATCAAAACCTCACAATGATGATTTAGACTTCCAATTAGCTAAGATGCTCATACATCGATATGAATCAGACCTTCTTAGAAGAGCATCTTGGAAAAGGTATCCTCAACTTCCTTTCCCTCCTAAAAGACATCAAGGAGAATACATGGATGGCATGTCTAGTGACACCATAGAAGGAGAGCTAAGCCACTCAATAATTAATCATATCTTCTCCCTTCTATACCCACATTAGGTAACTTATCTCGAACCCACTTTAAACCCATCCTTGACCTTGATGATCCTTTTTATACTCTCTCCCCTAAGTCTCGTAACGACCCTAAAAACTCACTAGAATACCCAAAGTATAGGAGTCATGAAGACTATAGGAATGATCAAGAAGAGCAATGTCGACAATGGCATGAATGCATGGAACATATGAAAAACTCATTTGCCATTGTCAAAGAATGGATGGAGGAGGACGAGGCCTTAATGTTAGCATCCGAACTTGGTCTAGATTCAAATGGTGAGGTTAAAGCAATTTCTTTAATAAATAGAACTCACCCAAGTTCGAAGGAAGCTTTAGACGAGACCAATCCTAGAGGCATCAATTCATGGGAAATCCTAGAAGATAAAACATCCAATGAATGTCATAGGTGTAATGTAAACCGACCAATTTATAAAAGCATAAGTGAAAAATCACTCGCTAAGCAAGCAATTATCGCACTTAAGCCGTTATAAACCCGGTAGTCCGGAAATCTCGAAGGATTTCAAACCAAACATCATCAACCAAGATCGTATCGGTTTAGCGTCACCATTCGCATGTTACAACAATTCGCAAATACTTTCAACAACATCAGAGTGCGGAAATAAAGTTATTACAAACCGAGTTCTTTAAATCCAAATAGCGGAAACAAGATAGTTTTAAAAGCTCAACCCAACTCACACATTTGAGATTAATACAGTGCCAGTCCAGAGTCTATCCATCAAAAGCAGTTGGGGAGAATATTAAGAGTAACCTTGCCCAAGGCCTTCTAGTCCACTGGGAAAAGACAGGTCTCGCAATACCCGTGGTAGGTATGCCCGTCTGCACAAACAACAAGCGGGAAAAACCCTGAGTACGAGAATGTACTCAGCTAGACTTACCCGACTGACTCAAAAGAAAAGACTCAAGGAGGAATGATAGGCTTTATCGAGGGGATAGCTTGACTCTTTTTGCGGAAAAAAGCAAGTAATAACATTTAAAGTGATAGCTCAGCTTAATCATCCCTATTTATGCTAGGTGAGCAGCTATACTATTCATCATGGCAGTATATCAATCATGATTAAGCAAGCAAGTAGTATCCATAATCATATATATCAGCTTAACCCATCATCATCATTAACCACATTCCATAATCATTACTACGATGGTGCGGCTCAAGTCAAGTGTTCACTTTCCGAGAACGATGGCGATTCGAATCGATTACTACTGAGCTCGGGGGGTATTCCTCATGCAAACCACACTCACCCGCTAAAGTGAGCTACAGGTCAACATGGCACGTATCCGGGAAGACAAGCACGCGGACTCGCATGGAACCACCGTGCAGGGGGACCGCCCGACGCCTTAGCCCGCCATGCTTTGACCTCGGACTTACTCTTCGCGCCCCCCGTGGTCCCCCATCCATCTCCAATACGGTGCGAACGGTCGAGAACCGGCCCGGATAGTGTTGGGCTTCAGCGGTCGGAACGACTTATCCGGCCAGCTAAACATGAGGCATGCGTTCAACATGACTTGCGGTACAACAACGGTGCGGTCCTTAATCGACACGCACGGAATCACTATGGTCCAACAACCCCACAAGACTCCGTCCGGTCTCCAATTATCAACCATAGCCATTAACCGGATGATATCAACATAAGCTTTTCCATCAATCATAGGTAACCACCTATCTCGCGGATGACGTGAAATCACCCGACTTCTACCGTCTAAGCAAGCTAAGCATATTACTCGCCCTAGACTAGCGGGGGTGTATCAAGGTGGGATAATCAATGGTAAAGCAAGGATATAATGCAATAACGGTGTCACACAACTCCTATACTTAATGCAACAATCATAAAGCATAATTAGACTGTTAGAAAGCATAGGTAAGTAAATGCTCCGGTGCTTGCCTTGCACAAAATCAGACGCGCGGTGGTCTGGGCACTCCGGAAGCTCCTCCTCTTCGCCTTCCTCTTGCGGCACTTCTTGCTGCGGTTCCTCCTGACGATTCTCCTCGATTTCCGAAAAAGGGAGGTCCTCTTGCGAACTTTGTATGATGCGATGCACGTGCATAAGTATCATGAATGCACAACGCATGATGATCATGGGTGAAGATGATTAATAAATTATTTGACAGAGTAGGTGCATATCTCCTCTCTACTACAACTTAACTCATTTACTGAGTATGTGCATACCTCTTCTCTAAACACTTAGAGAAGTGCATAAGAAGAGTGGCGTCTTGTGGACACACTTTCGCCTACACGCACAACATGAATACAAGGAGTACTACCACTACTCATGGGCAAGTATCACACTTCAGACATGGTGCTCCAATGCATGACCAGCAAGCATAACATAATTGAAAAAGCACAAGAATTGATACAAAAGCCATTAAATCATTTAGTTCAATTACTTATCATTTCATGTGAATAAATAGGCTTGAACTGTGACCCCTGTCTAAACAGTTCAGAAAATTCTACAAAAATTACAGGAGCTACACTATGCTATAACAGAGCCATGATAAAATTTTCATCTCATTTTACCAAGTACAACAGCCTACACAAAAAGATGAAGCTACTGGCCAGAAAAGCACATTTAACAACTTTGCACTGTGAAAAGTGTTAAACAACAGATTTCATATTTTTATCTATACCTACTTAGCATAAGAGCAGTCACCAAAAATTACCAGGGCCTAATTCCTTATAATTTATTTATTAAAAAATCATACAAGAATCAGCCCAGAAATGAAATTAAATCATATTCCAATACTTTTGTACAGTAACTGCATGCAATATATTTTTCCCAGATACTACATCACATAATAAGTCTAGCAAAACAGGAATTACATTTTTTCTGAACAATATTTTATTTATTGTGCATTTACTCAGTTTTCAGCTATTTCAAGAATTAAATAAATCTACACAGAAAATGTTCACCAAAAATACATCTCATAATTTTACATGATAGATCTACTCATTAGAAGACTAACAAAACAAGAATCATCAAATTTGGAGTTCATTTGCACCAGCTACAAATTTGGAAACATTTAAATCATTTTTAAAATCAATAAAAAGAAAAGGGCTGAGCCACTGGCCTGCGTGGAACCGGTCCGATGGACCGCGTGCCGCTGCCAGGCGGGACCAGGGGTCAGCCGACCCCACCGGCCGGGCCGGCCGAGAAACGACGTTGACGGCGGTGCTTTCGCCCAAGCGCGAAGCCCGCGGACGAGGGTAGCACGGCGTGCTCCCCTCGGCGACGGCGACACCCGTGGCGGTGTTGGCGCTTGTAGTGGCGGCGGAATCGTGCCGGGCGACGAGCGGCGGCGCATGGCGGCCCAGATATGTCACCGGGCGGCGAGCCGGCGGTGGCAAGGAGCGGAAGCGGAAGCGCTCGCGAGAAAGAGGGCGGCTAAATTGAGCTTGGCGTGGGAATTAGCGGCGCCAAGAGGCCTCGGCCGTGCATGGCGGCACGGCGGCGACGGAAAACCTCGGCGAGCGACGGACGGGTGGAGGCGGGCTGGGCGATTGCCCTCGATTGAGGGTGCGATCCCTTCACCGGTGGCGCCGGCGCTATGGTGCGCGCGCGATAAAGTGAATCTGCGCGGTGAGCGAACGCGGCGTGGCGCGGCTCGGCGAAGCCCGGCTCCCGCCGGCCGTGAAGGGTGGCCGGCATTGGCCCTACCGAGGCAATGTGGCGGCGGTGGGCGGTGCGCGGAGGATGGAGTGGCGAGGCGGAAGCCGGTGCGCTGCGGGCGTGCCGAAGCGTGCTCGACGGGCGACGGGGTACGCGGGCGGAGCTGCGGTGTTGCCGTGAGCGCGAGGGCGAGCGAAGCGAGAGCGAGCGAAGCGCTGGCGAAGCGAGGCGAATGGAATGCTGAAGCATTCCACTTCGGGCGCAGTGCAGCCGCGGCGCTGGACCCGCACGCCGTGACACGCCGCGGCCACTTGGCACGGCGGCGCGCGGCGGCCACGCTGCCACACGCCCGCCGGGCGCCCGGCGGGTGGTCGGCCACGCCCGGCGCTGCGCGGGCGCGCGCGCGCCGGGAGGCGCGGGCCGGGTGGCCGAAGGTGGCCGTTTCCGGCCTGCCCGGTTCATTTTTTTTTTTTTTTTTTTTTTTTTTGAAATTTAAAGCTGAACACAAAAGTAACTTTTTGACAAGTTTAAACTCATTTTTAGGAAATGTGCCCTAAACAAAAAGTTGTAGAGAGTTTCAAACTGAACAACTTTCATTTAAGGCTCATCTCAAAATTCCAAATAAATTTTGAAATACAAATTCATTTTGAATTTTAGGGCAATAAAAAGGGATTTCCAATTTATTTTCTTTTTTGCTCCAAATACTCCAAATCTCTTGCAATAAATTTTATTAAAACTTTTTCAAGTTGCTGGGCAAGTGAATCCAAACTTGATCAAGCAATTGCAAGGGAATTAATTAACTAATTAACAAGCATAATTAAGCAATAAAAATTAAAAAGCAAAACACATGAAATGACAAGATGCAAAGCTAGGGTTCTGACTTGATGCTTATGCCATGCTTGATGAAGGATTAAGTTAATTAATTGTGGCCTAATGCAAGCTTAACACCGAGGTGTTACAGCCCTACCCCCTTAAAGAAATCTCGTCCCGAGATTTGGGTTTACTAACCAGTTTTTATGGAATTCGGGATAAACTTCTTTCAGGTAATCCTCAGTTTCCCATGATGCATCTCTATCATCATGGTAGCTCCACACAACCTTGTAAGTTCGCACAAGTCGATTCCGGGTAACTCTCTCTTTGCTATCAACAATTCTGACAGGCTCTTCTTTGTATACTAGATCAGCTGTTAACTTCAAATCTTGCTCATCGATTCTTTCTTCAGGCACACGCAAACACTTCTTCAGTTGAGAGACGTGAAAGACCGGAAAGACAGAACTCATAGACTCTGGTAACTCTAACTTGTATGCAACTTCACCTCTTCTTTCAAGAATCTTGTACGGACCTACATATCTTGGTGCAAGCTTTCTTTTGGCTCCAAACCTCTGTGTCCCCCTTTTTCGGTGAAACTCTAAGATAGACATAGTCTCCAACTTCGAATGTCGGTCTTCTTCTTCTATTGTCGGCATAACTCTTACTGTCGGGATTTGCTTGCGCTTTTCATGTGTGCTCTTGGATAATCCGAACTTTCTCTTCTTCACTTCGGGAACAAAGTCAATACCATAGTATCTTCTTTCTCCCGCTTCGACCCAGTTCAACGGAGTTCTACACTTTCTGCCATATAAGGCTTCAAACGGTGCCATCTTGATACTTTCTTGATAACTGTTGTTGTAGGAGAACTCAGCCAAAGGTAACCATGACTCCCATGATCCCTTAGCAGATAGCACACAAGCTCTCAACATATCTTCAAGAACTTGATTAAGCCTTTCAGTCTGACCCGAAGTTTGAGGATGATAAGCGATCTTTGTGTAGCAACTTCGGTACCCATTCCTTCATGCAAACGTTCCCGAAATGAGCAAAGTGAACTGCGATCCACGATCAGATACAATGGTCTTAGGAACTCCATGCAAACGAACAATCTCGGAGAGGTAGAGATCAGCATAATGAGGTGGTCTGTAAGTGGTCTTGACAGGTAAGAAGTGAGCTGACTTGGTTAACCGATCGATGATCACCCAGATCGAATCATTCCCTTTTTGTGTGGTTGGCAAACCTGTGATGAAATCCATACTAATATCATCCCACTTCCAAGCAGGAACTGGCAACGGATTCAGTAAACCCGCCGGCTTCATGTGAATAGCTTTGACACGACAGCAAGTATCGCATCGAGCCACATATGCTGCTATCTCTTTCTTCATCTTGGTCCACCAATATCGAGGTCTCAGATCATGATACATCTTGTTGCTTCCAGGGTGAATGGATAGCTTGGAAAGATGAGCTTCATCCATCATCCTATTCTTGAGTTCTCGATCCTTCGGTACGACAAGACGATTGTCGAACCAAAGCACACCATCGTCATCCAATCGAAAGTGTGGAATTGGTGCCTTCTTCATTCTCTCTTTGAGGTGATAAATACCAGGATCGGCCTTTTGACCTTCAATGATCTGTTGGTCGAGGGAACATCGGACTTGGATATCATGCAAAACTGCAGGATGCATCAGATCGAACTTCTCTTCTATTAGTGGCTGCACAACATGATGATGTGACTTACGACTCAGAGCATCGGCAACTACATTGGCTTTCCCCGGGTGATAGTGCACTGTCAAGTTATAGTCCTTGATCAACTCTAACCATCTTCGCTGCCTCATGTTAAGTTCGGGTTGGGTAAAGATGTACTTGAGACTCTTGTGATCAGTGTATATGTGGCACACATTTCCCAACAGATAGTGCCTCCAGATCTTTAAGGCATGCACAACTGCAGCTAACTCAAGATCATGCGTGGGATAGTTGACTTCATGCTTTCTCAACTGACGTGAAGCATAAGCAATCACTCGGCCTTCTTGCATCAGCACACAACCTAAACCAGTCTTCGATGCATCACAGTACACATCAAATGGCTTCTCGATATCGGTACGTGCCAAGACAGGGCTTGCGTGGTTAGCAACTCTCGCGAGTGCGGAAAGTCTGCCTCACATGCCTCTGTCGCACAAACTTATGTTCTTTTCAGTAGCGTGACTTGTCATTGGCTTGGCAATCTTAGAGAAATCTGGAATGAAACGGCGATAATACCACTGCCATTCCAAGAAAACTCGAACTTCATGCACAGGCGTGGGTGGTTGCCAATCCATGACCTCTTGTACCTTTGGCGGGTTGGCCCGATATGCCATTTTCAGAAATGATATGGCCAAGGAAGGCAACTTCCTTTAGCCAAAACTCACATTTGCTAAACTTGGCATACAATTTATGCTCTCTTAGTCTGGTAAGTGCAACTCTTAGATCTTTGGGCGTGTTCTTCTTCATTTGCGAGTAGATCGAGAATGTCATCCAAGAATACAATCACGAACTTATCCAATTCGGGCATAAAGACTGAATTCATAAGATACATAAAGTATGCAGGAGCATTTGTTAAGCCGAAGGACATAACAAGATACTCGTACAACCCGTATCTAGTAACGAAAGCAGTCTTATGTATATCCTCGGGACGAATCCTGATCTGATGATACCACGATCTCAAGTCAATCTTGGAAAACACTTTAGCCTTAGACAACTGATCAAATAAGATATCAATTCTCGGCAAAGGATACTTGTTCTTGATTGTGACAAAGATTGAGTGGCCGATAATCAACACATAACCTTGAGAGAGTGATCTTTCTTCTTCACAAACAAGGCTGGACAACCCCATTCAGAAGTACTTGGCCTGATGAAACCCAACTTCTTCAACTCATACAACTGTTTCTTCAACTCTGCTAACTCATTGGGAGGCATACGATACGGTCTCTTACAGATTGGAGCTGTACCAGGCACTAAATCAATTGCAAACTCGATATCTCTTTTCGGAGGTAATCCAGGCAAATCTTCAGGAAAGACATCAGGAAACTCACATACTACTGGAATCTCAGCTAGAGAAGAAGCTCGAATAGCATAGGTCAACTTGGTCATGTTCGCAACTCGAGGCAATAACACTTGGAAAGTGTCTTGGCCCTGCAGGATCCGTGAGGGTAATGTTCTATTCCCAGTATCAATCACAACTTGCTTATCTTTCATCCAATCCATTCCCAAGATCACATCCATAGTTAACCCAGGTAAAACTACCAAATTAACTCTATATGCTTTATCTCCAATTTCAAAAATTGCATGCTGAAGCATCTGATTAGATAGGACATCAGCACCAGCGGAGCTGATGCGGTACCCATAATCTAATTGCTTAAGTTCTAACTCATGTGATCGTGCATATGATTGACTCATAAATGAATGCGATGATCCGTAATCAAATAAAACAAGCTGCGGGGATGCTTATTAACAAGGAACGTACCACGGTGGATGGTTCTCCATCGGGAATCTCATTAATAGAGGTGTGATGAGCACGGGCTTGATAGGTCGTCTGCTTCTTCGGGTAGGGACAATACTTGGCGAAGTGTCCCATCTGGTTGCAGTTGAAGCATGGGCCTCTCACGGCGGAAGAAGCTGCCGGGGAACCCCCAGTCTTGGCTTGAGCTTGTGGCGCAGGTGGGCGATAGCCCCTCTGATTCTTCGGAGGTGGTGGAGCATTTCTCTTTGGAGCAGGTGCACGGAACCTTGAATTCTGAGCAGGAGGGCGGTACTGCTGACGGTTAGGCATTGGAGGTCGGAACTGGGAAGATCCTCCCTCGAAGCTTCTCTTGCGATTCTTGGAAGCAGCATGCAGATTGTTATTATTCTCTTGAGTCAAGCAGTCGCTGATGAACTCATTGAATGTAGCCCTCGAACTGATACCCATGGTTTTAGCCATCTTTGTATTGAGACCTCTTTTGAAACTTTCTATCTTCTTCTCTTCGGTGTCCACATATGCCGGGAGCATAACGGGACGGATTGTTGAACTCTTGCGGATATTCGGTCATGCTCTTATTGCCTTGAGTGAGCTTCATGAATTCAAGATACCTTCATAGCCATCAAACCTGGTGGAACATAAGTACTGCGGAAGATCTGAGTGAACTGCGCCCAGGTGATGGGAGCATTCGGCGGAAAAGTGGTGCGTTGGTGGGACCACCAAATTCCCGCCGGCCCCTGCAGTTGATGTGCCCCATACTCAACCTTCAGTGACTCGGTCATACGGAGCAGGCGAAACTTGTCTTCCATCGTGTTGATCCACTCGAGAGCCTCGAGCGGTTCCTTAGCTTGCAAGAACTTTGGCGGATCTGTATCCAAGAAGTCCTTGAAAGTGCTATACTGGTTGGCGGGACGGTCACGGTGGCCCCCGCGACTGTGTTTTTGCAGGCAATGTCACGCAATACGGCCTCCATGTTGCGCCGACGCCAAGGAACTGTTGAAACAGGTTGCTCGGCGGTCAATGGTGGAGGAGGTGGTGGTGGCAGGTTACCCTCAGCATTTCCGTTGCCTCCATTACCATTTCCACCATTTCCATTGCCTCCACTGCCCTGGCCGGAACCATCTCCAACCAGAGAGCCACTAGCGGTGCGGCGAGTATCAACCATCTGCATATTTCAGCATCAAGTAATTATTAGGTGATGTTACAACATTGTAAGCGAATGTAATAATCATGCCAATGAATTATTGGAAGAAAATGAATTCATTCATCAATACACAGGCATAAAGATTCATTTCCACAATCCATAACATCACTAATCATATTACTGAACAAAGCGTCATCCGAGGCATACAACATCCAAAATTGCCAGCATACATACACTGGACTTTAGGCGTTCAAGTAGCACCACAACTCAGGACATCCATCACACACATGAGTCACATCTCATAATGTTACATGCCAACAACATCAAAAAGAACTAAAAGCGTAACTACGACTAGCGATGGAACTACTAGCCTACTCGTGCTCACTCCCAACGTCGGACTCGGCGTCGAGAACAACGTCGTCGTCGGGTGCGGCGCGGGGTGCGGTGGAAGGTCGGCGTCCTCCTCCGCCTCCATCGGGGTCGATGACTCCCGGCTCCATCTCAGCTGCTCCAGGGACCATGGTGACCATGAACCTGGTTTGTGCAGGGACGTGGTAGTCCTCGTGCAAGCTGGTCAATGTCTTGCTTCAGCGGTCAAAGAGCCGGTGTCCCACTGGTGAGCATCGTTCCGGGCTTCATTCCTCTCAGTGACCAACTGGGCCATCATCCTGTCAGCATTCCTCTCGTACTGCTCGTAGCGTGCCACACGTGCACGCAAAGTAGCGATCTCCCTGTTGGCAGCTCTCTCACGGGCCTCAGTGTCATTCCTGGTAGCGGTGAGAAGATCTATCTGGAGCCTCAGATCTCTGACATGATCCGAGTGCCTCTTCTTCTTCTTCTCTTGCTTCTCCATCAAAGTCTTGTTCCAGTCACTAATCTTGTACATGCAAGACTGGGTAGCATCCAAAGTCTGCATCATAGCAAACATGGCACTCATCGGCTTGCGTTGTCACTTTGTCCTCAATCTCATGAATTCCGGGCCGGCGTGCCATGTTGGAAGACTGCTCCCGAAAGGTGTCGGCGGGGGTCACCACGAGGGAACACTCCCGCCATAGCACGTGCCGGGCTCAGCGGAAAACGCTCCATGATGATGCGCAGGACAGAGAAGGCAACTCTGCTAGCCCCCTCCTCAGGCGTGACTCCATAGGCACGAATGCGCCACCCCTCCCACTCCGAGTCCTCGTGGAGTGGTGGGACGGTAACCTCCACAGCGACCAGGTTGTCTCTGTTGCTCGGCTCCTCAGTCACCCAGGAGTATACAGGTCGCTGCTCCTCTGTATACCCCACATGGGCCAGCACACGCCAAAGAAGCGTGGGCATCCCAAACTCCTCCAGGAAGTAGTCCTCCCGGATAGTGGTGCGAGGCGCGAGCTGTCCACGTGGCACACGTCCTCCTGTGGACTTGCGAGCTGTCTGCTTTGTGCGAGCCATCTGTCAGAAATTTATCCCGGGTGAGTCAAGTTATTAATTAACCAATTTTTAATTAACAGAAGAATCAGTTTATAAGGGAAGGTAAATGCAATGACATGAGATGAACAAACATGATGTATGCACGTATCTTACGTTCTCACAAACCTAGCAAAAATAATTCTAACGGATATACGGTGGCATACAACGTTCTCTCATAGCGTATAACTAGTCGTTCTACACGAAGCGCTGTTATGTACCTGCAGAAAATCCATTGCAGCCCATCCCAACAGTATGAATAAATGCATTGCAGAAAGTAAAGATTAAGCACTCACACGCACGTGCATTCCCGAATACACGCACATGTAGTACAACTACCCGATCCTCGTCCAAAGACGGCATCGTCGATTTAAAGACGGCACAACCCACAATTAAACACCTTGGTAAGTACATGGTTTTGACATGTAAGTACTTCGGTATCACACTAGCACTCCCCTAGATTGCCGGTTGGACAACCATGCTCTCACAACTCCCACTTACCGAGGCGTAGAGGCATTTTGAACCATACATTACCACTCAAGCGAATGGCACCCATACAATTACCTTCTTTGCATGGGCAACAGTGAAAATAAAATATGATGCAAGCCCCCAAGTTAGTACTTAATTAGCCACCTAGAGTCCTTATTTGGGCATAAAGGATATGACCACTGGCACACTCTTAGTTTTGCAAACGAATTTTCTCAAAAGACTTAATAGATCTATAAGTTGAAATCCAGTTTTGAAACCAAAATCTTTTGTTTTAAATAGACATGTGAACGATGTCGCTAAACCTTGCTCGATGCCAGCTGTAATGTAACCGACCAATTTATAAAAGCATAAGTGAAAAATCACTCGCTAAGCAAGCAATTATCGCACTTAAGCCGTTATAAACCCGGTAGTCCGGAAATCTCGAAGGATTTCAAACCAAACATCATCAACCAAGATCGTATCGGTTTAGCGTCACCATTCGCATGTTACAACAATTCGCAAATACTTTCAACAACATCAGAGTGCGGAAATAAAGTTATTACAAACCGAGTTCTTTAAATCCAAATAGCGGAAACAAGATAGTTTTAAAAGCTCAACCCAACTCACACATTTGAGATTAATACGATTGCCCGGTCGAGTCTATCCATCAAAAAGCGGTTGGGGAGAATATTAAGAGTAACCTTGCCCAAGGCCTTCTAGTCCACTTTGGGAAAGACAGGGTCTCGCAATACCCGTGGTAGGTATGCCCGTCTGCACAAACAACAAGCGGGAAAAACCCCGAGTACGAGAATGTACTCGGCTAGACTTACCCGACTGACTCAAAAGAAAAGACTCCAAGGAGGAATGATAGGCTTTATCAGGGGATAGCTTGACTCTTTTTGCGGAAAAAGCAGTAATAACATTTAAAGTGATAGCTCAGCTTAATCATCCCTATTTATGCTAGGTGAGCAGCTATACTATTCATCATGGCAAGATATCAATCATGATTAAGCAAGCAAGTAGTATCCATAATCATATATATCAGCTTAACCCATCATCATCATTAACCACATTCCATAATCATTACTACGATGGTGCGGCTCAAGTCAAGTGTTCACCGTCCGAGAACGATGGCGATTCGAATCGATTACTACTGAGCTCGGGGGTATTCCTCATGCAAACCACACTCACCCGCTAAAGTGAGCTACGGGTCACCATGGCACGTATCCGGGGAAGACAAGCACGCGGACTCGCATGGAACCACCGTGCCGGGGACCGCCCGACGCCTTAGCCAGCCATCTTTGGACCTCGGACTTACTCTTTCGCGCCCCCGTGGTCCCCATCCATCTCCAATACGGTGCGAGCGGTTCGAGAACCGGCCCGGATAGTGTTGGGCTTCGCGGTCGGAACGACTTATCCGGCCCGGCTAAACATGAGGCATGCGTTCAACATGACTTGCGGTACAACAACGATGCGGTCCTTAATCGACACGAGGCGGAATCACTATGGTCCAACAACCCCACAAGACTCCGTCCGGGTCTCCAATTATCAACCATAGCCATTAACCGGATGATATCAACATAAGCTTTTCCATCAATCATAGGTAACCACCTATCTCGCGGATGACAAATCACCCGACTTCTACCGTCTAAGCAAGCTAAGCATATTACTCGCCCTAGACTAGCGGGGTGTATCAAGGTGGGATAATCAATGGTAAAGCAAGGATATAATGCAATAACGGTGTCACACAACTCCTATACTTAATGCAACAATCATAAAGCATAATTAGACTGTTAGAAAGCATAGGTAAGTAAATGCTCGGTGCTTGCCTTGCACAAAAATCGACGCGCGGTGAGTGCGGGCACTCCGGGAAGCTCCTCCTCTTCGCCTTCCTCTTGCGGCACTTCTTGCTGCGGTTCCTCCGGACGATTCTCCTCGATTTCCGAAAAAGGGAGGTCCTCTTGCGAACTTTGTATGATGCGATGCACGTGCATAAGTATCATGAATGCACAACGCATGATGATCATGGGTGAAGATGATTAATAAATTATTTGACAGAGTAGGTGCATATCTCCTCTCTACTACAACTTAACTCATTTATCGAGTATGTGCATACCTCTTCTCTAAACACTTAGAGAAGTGCATAAGAAGAGTGGCGTCTTGGGACACACTCGCGCCTACACGCACAACATGAATACAAGGAGTACTACCACTACTCATGGGCAAGTATCACACTTCAGACATGGTGCTCCAATGCATGACCAGCAAGCATAACATAATTGAAAAAGCACAAGAATTGATACAAAAAGCCATTAAATCATTTAGTTCAATTACTTATCATTTCATGTGAATAAATAGGCTTGAACTGTGACCCCTGTCTAAACAGTTCAGAAAATTCTACAAAAATTACAGGAGCTACACTATGCTATAACAGAGCCATGATAAAATTTTCATCTCATTTTACCAAGTACAACAGCCTACACAAAAAGATGAAGCTACTGGCCAGAAAAGCACATTTAACAACTTTGCACTATGAAAAGTGTTAAACAACAGATTTCATATTTTTATCTATACCTACTTAGCATAAGAACAGTCACCAAAAATTACCAGGGCCTAATTCCTTATAATTTATTTATTAAAAAATCATACAAGAATCAGCCCAGAAATGAAATTAAATCATATTCCAATACTTTTGTACAGTAACTGTATGCAATATATTTTTCCCAGATACTACATCACATAATAAGTCTAGCAAAACAGGAATTACATTTTTCTGAACAATATTTTATTTATTGTGCATTTACTCAGTTTTCAGCTATTTCAAGAATTAAATAAATCTACACAGAAAATGTTCACCAAAAATACATCTCATAATTTTACATGATAGATCTACTCATTAGAAGACTAACAAAACAAGAATCATCAAATTTGGAGTTCATTTGCACCAGCTACAAATTTGGAAACATTTAAATCATTTTAAAATCAATAAAAAGAAAAGGGCTGAGCCACAGGCCTGCGTGGAACGGTCCGTGGACCGCGTGCCGCTGCCAGGCGGGACCGGGGTCAGCCGACCCCACCGGTCAGCCGAGCCGAGGCGGCCGGCCGTTGACCGGCCGGTGCTCGCCGGCGGTGAGGCGGCCGGCGGCCGAGAGTATCGCATCGGCGTGCTCCTCGGCGAGGCGCACCCCGTGACGGTGTTGGTTGCGCGAGTGGTGGCGGAAACGTGCCGGGCGACGAGCGGCGGCGGCGCGGCCGCATGTCACCGCCGGCGCCCTGCTATTCCGGCGATAAAGGCAAAACAAAACGAGGCGCGCTAGCACCAGCCAAACCCCTAGCGGCGCTTACACGTGGCGTGGGCGGATTTGCCAACAAAACGGCGGCCGCGTGCATGGCGGCACGACGGCAGGGAGCGGAAAACCTCGGCGGCGGCAGGCGCGGCGCTGCTAAGCGCGCATTGTCCGAAATAGAGCGGGCGGTCGATTCGATGTGTGGGTGGCGACGCGGTGCGCGCGATTGTGGAATGCGAGCGGGTGGGCACGGCCGGCCGCGCGTGGCGGCGGCTCCGGTGAGCTCGGCTCCGCCGGCCGTGAAGAAGGTGGCCCAAAATTGGCCCTTACCCGGCAATGTGGCGGCGGTGGGCGGTGCGCGAAGGTGGAGCGAGGCGGCGAAGCCGGCGCGCTTCGTCGGCGTCGCCGAGCGCGTGCTTTCAGCAGCGGCAAGCGGGCCGGCGGAGCTGCGGTGTTGCCGTGAGCGCGGCGGCGCGAGCGAAGCGAGAGCGAGCGAGCGAGGCGAGCGAAAATGGAAAATGCTGAAGCATTCCACCGGGCGCGCAGCGATGCGGCCGCGGCGGTGGGACCCGCACGCCAGACACGCCCTGGCCACCCGGGTACGGCAGCGGCCGGCGACGGCCACCCACGCGTGCCACCACCGTCGCCGCGGCGTCGTGGCGGTCGGCCCCACGCCAGCGGCGGGAGGCGCGGCGCTGAGGCAGGGTGGAAAGCTGGGCCGTTTCCGGCCTGCCCGGTTCCGCTTTTTTTTTTTTTTTTTTTTTGAAATTTAAAGCTGAACACAAAAGTAACTTTTTGACAAGTTTAAACTCATTTTTAGGAAATGTGCCCTAAACAAAAGTTGTAGAGAGTTTCAAACTGAACAACTTTCATTTAAGGCTCATCTCAAAATTCCAAATAAATTTTGAAATACAAATTCATTTTGAATTTTAGGGCAATAAAAAGGGATTTCCAATTTATTTTCTTTTTTGCTCCAAATACTCCAAATCTCTTGCAATAAATTTTATTAAAACTTTTCAAGTTGCTGGGCAAGTGAATCCAAACTTGATCAAGCAATTGCAAGGGAATTAATTAACTAATTAACAAGCATAATTAAGCAATAAAAATTAAAAAGCAAAACACATGAAATGACAAGATGCAAAGCTAGGGTTCTGACTTGATGCTTATGCCATGCTTGATGAAGGATTAAGTTAATTAATTGTGGCCTAATGCAAGCTTAACACCGAGGTGTTACAATAGGCATAAAATAATAGAGATGAATCTATTACCTATAGACACCCATGAAGAGACACCCTTGGAGTTTAAAAAGGGAGATCATATCGACGAGCATGGCAATTATCTCATTAACACTTTATCAAATTCATGCTCATATGAGAAATCTCCTGAATCTTTTGGTCTCTCAAACATTATCCCACACGAGATTTTCAACCCCCTCTTTATACCTGTTCATAAAATTATTAAAAGGACGGTTGTTGATGCATATATTTATCATAAATATTATAGATCTCGTTGTAATCTTGATATAGGTGCACAAAGGCTAATGTTCTAGAGGAAACCACCTCACCAACTTGAAGTTCAATAATTAGAAACCTTCCTAAGAACAACTTTGTGTCCCAAAATAACCACTCTAAAAAAATAAATGAATGAATTGAGTTTGTACCTTTAGCATAATATAAATATTCCTTTGGATATTTTTGTCACTAACCATTTCAGGTTTGAAGTAAGAAAATGAATAATGACAGTGCCAGGTATGACCAACCAATCATTATGTAACTTTGACATCTACTCAAGCTTACATTTACTTTGCAAAATTCAAGCTTGGGGGAATGGCCTTATTTAGAAAATCCTATATTGCTAATATTGGTTGTCTCTACCTTTATTCAATTTATTAATCATACTCTTTCATCTCTGTTTGAATAACACTCGATAAATTTTCATGTTACCTTTGTTTGGTATAGTATACTTAAGGTTTGGAGAAATTTCATACACCTTTTGAATTAGGCATGGTGCTTAGTTTAAACTGTTTTCTTGAGTCATAATTAGACAAGTTGTTTAGTTTGATTCTTGAACTAAGAGGTGTATTGATTTTACTTTCAAAGGCTTTCTGAATTAAGCGTGGTGCTTAGGTTAGAATGTCTTCCTAAGTCAAATTAGACATGGTGTCTAAGTTGATTTTTGAACTAATAATATATTGTAGTAGACATTGGATATTTTATAGACTAGCCCCTGTAGGAAAATCTTCAAAATCAATTTGGATAAGTCATGAGATGAATTCAAATTAGAGATGAAGTAGGATACATGCTTGGACTTTAATAACTTTATAGAATAAGACACAGCTCATTTATCATAAATGAAGGAACTGTGAGCATTAATGGTTCATTCACTTTATCTTCTAATACAAGTTACTTTGTCTCGAGCTATGTCTCGTATAAAACATGATCTATGCTAAAACAATATTAACATTATCTTCTCATTAGCATAGACAAAAGAAAAATAAAATACTGGACAAGCAACCTGTGCTTTCCGAATTTGTATACTCCTTCGGGTATGTGTTGTCCGCTAATCTGTTATAGGCATAATAATAACTGGAGTAAAAAGAGTCAAAAGATCAAGAAGCAAAAGATGGCAAAAGAATAAATGCAACAGAGGAGACAAGATGTCCATGAGCAACTCAAGATTCAAGAGGAAGGACTACCAGTCATTTACCCTTCATCACTTAGTGCTATCACGCTCTAATAATGAAGGTAATATTTTAAGGTAAGTGGTCACTTTGCTCTTCTCTTGATCTTCTTTGTGCACATAAATTAAAACACAAACATGTTAGAGTTACAACTTAAATTGATCAACTGATTAACTCAACATGATTTGTCTTTTAAGATTGTTCATGGCACTGTTCTCTTAATCTCAGTCTTAATCAAACAAGCCAAAAATATTATATTCAATTTTGGGAAGATGATAGACAATCCTTCCATTGGTTAAGCAAGTCATTCTTTTCTGCCATGTGAACTTAAATGCAACATTAAATGCTTAATCTTTTGATTCTACCACTCATGGCATAAATAGACAATTCATGTAACACCAACTTTATCTTGTTCAATGTATCTAAGGATAGAAAAAAATAAATAAAGAAATAGATTTGGTTACATTGGTGATTTTTCGCCATCGAGCCCATGCACTTGATCTCTACCTTAGTTTTACAAACAGGACAACACACCGAGTAAAGTTCATTAATTCTACAAGTGAAAGTTACGTGAAGAGGCACCGTGAGCAAGATGCTTGCCGGACACTATCAAAGCTCTACTTCAACCTATGGGCCAAATCAAAGAACAAAGGTGACATCATCATCATTAGCGGTATGCAACTATCAATACCTCTATCTTTCGAGATGGAGAGATACGCAAGAGTGGAAGAAGAAGTTCTGTCGGTAAACTTAAAATTCCGTACCCTTGCCATAAGGTAATATGGTAGTTATCTAATTAATTAGTATTTCTATCTACATTAACAATTTTACTTTAATATATTCATCTTCATAAATATTAAAAAAGAAAATAAAAATATTTATTGCTCCATTTACTGCATCATAAAATATTGAAATCCCCACGTGAGTAAACTTGTGGTAACCCTATAGGAATATTTACTGTGGTGGTAAGAAGAATAATAAAAATAATAATAGCATCTGTATTTACTCTCTCGCATTATAAAAAAAAAAGCCTAAGCCCCATAAGAATAAATATTCTCTGTGGAGGCATAAAAATATAATACTCATATATTTAATTTCGGCATAATTAATCTAGAAAATTCTAAAAAAAAAGAAGAAATCCTGCTAGAACCTGTCAATTCAAATCAACTCAAAGAATAATCAATTACTTATTGGCTGACCGCTAACCCATTATTAAATTCGAGCCTCGAGTTTTGGTTTTCTTGTTGGAGTATAATTATGCAGGAATAACATTATGACAAAGAGAGAGTCTATCGGTGGTAACCACGGAACCGCTTTGGTTAGCTCACTCTAAAGACCATCAACACCGAGTATTGCAAACATCTAGCTTGGGGAGGAGCATCCCCTAGTTATCAGGTAACTATACCTAGACGATTATCGTGTCTACTTTATATAGTCATAAAATACCAAAAATATGTGAGCACATGAAGGTTCACAATAGTATCATAGAAAAATCTAAAAATGCCAAAAATATGTGAGCACATGAAGGCTCACCCTTAATTAAGAAAAACACAAAAATATTCGGGCACATGAAGGCTCGACGCGATCGAAGGGATTAGCTTGGGGAGACGCACCCCGTTATCATCATGATTAAGGTATGTCTTTACTATTAGTTTTATTTTAGTAAGCTATAGTCTGTGTTAGGTTTAATGATTAAAGTATGTTTGAAGAACTCTCTCTCTAATCTTTTAAAGTGGAAATGATGAATTGTTGCTCTACTATAATTTCTTTCAAGTACCTAGTTTTTAACCATGGATTTTTCTAAGTTTTGGACATGATTACTTTGATATAAGAATTTACTCTGAACCTAAAATTTGTGGAGACATATGCTTGAGCTAAAGTCTAGGTAATTGATTGATATGATACATGAAGGTCTAAGCTATTATTTATCTTATTTCTAGCATTACTAAGTTCTAGAGATTTATTTTGAAAACCTAAAATTTTACATGATGAGCTCTTGTATGATAAAGTTTAAATTCCTACCAAAGACATATATGATACATTTAGAGTTAGAAAAACCTTTACACATTCATGCTGCTTGCTTTACATTGAGTTTAGTCAACCATTGTTATATACCTTATAAGAGTCTTGTCATGCTTTTAAAATCAAGATCACTTACGCACTCCACCCACATATGCATTACTCCTACTTTGGGATGTAAGCGTAGTCATTTCCACTTTCATCTAGATCCACCTTAAAATATTTTTCTCCTACATTAGGGGTAAACACCTAAAAATATACCCTATAGGACAGCCCCCATTTAATTGCTCTAAGTTCTTATCATTATCTCTCCAATTATTTATATTCAAAGGATGCATGTGACTATGTAAAAGTATTAAAAAAAAAAAAGAGAAGAAAAGAATGGGAGTAAAAGATGGACAAGTGTCCCAGCATTAAAACAATGGGTACATAGATGCCCGCCTCCCAGTTGAAATAAAAAAAGGAAGAAAAAAAGAGAAAATAAAGATAGCCCATGCTTTCCTGCGAAAAGTTCTAAGGAGAAAATTATTTTTAAAGAGCAAAAGTAGAATTAGAATTAGCCACTAAATACCATATATATACACCTATCCATCATATTCCATACACATGCACATCTTGATTTGATTGAATGCCTCGATTCTCTATGGATCTATTGTTTGACTTTACAATATATGAATTGCAAGTATGTTCGTCCTTGTTATTGCCACTCCTATGAGCTCCACTATAAATACTTAGTTGTAGGAAGGCATGACCTTATTAATGCCTCAGTGAGATCCATAAATACTATATAATAAGAGACTTGAGGGTGTCATACAATTAAGCTCTAAATTTTATTGCGAAAATTTATAAAACTCCAGAATATTGGTACTGTAAAGAATTTGAGACATAGTGCTTGACTTGATTGTTCTCTCTTTCGATTGCTCAACACTTATGCAAAAGCTGTAAAGCTCCATAGTTAACGGTAAAATGGGTAAGTTTGAAAGTTAGAGCAGTTTTGTCTAATCCAGAGTAAAATTTATGTTTAAAAGCAAGTGTGCTTAAAAGAAATAAAAGTATTGTAGCAACTCCTGATCCAAGTTTATTAATAACTAGACCTAGATTGTTTGCCAAGGGACTGGCAAAAGGTAAGCTTGGGGGTATTGTTGACACTCCTTAGCGTCAACTTTTACTAGGGCTTTTTACCTGAAGGAAAACAAGAAAACACACTAGTCTAGGGCTTTATCTGACAAATTCCACGAGTTTTGCATATTCTGTATTTTCCAGTGTGATTTTTAGAAAAGCATAAAAAAGAGGATTATAGAGCTCAATTATTACGAAATTGATCCACGCCGGAGCTATATCATTATCGGACTCGGGGAAGGGTCTAGAAGACACCCGGCGCAAATGGGGCCCGCAGAGGAGCCCAGGTGGGGCCGGCCGGCCCCACCCTGGGGCCGGGCGGCGCCCAAATTCCACCGATGGCCGCCGCCTTCTGGAGTCTTCCTCCCACGGTTCCTTGGAAGCCAATCAAAGCATCCCTACGTTGATTTTAGGTCGGTTTGATCCGACCGGTGCACAAAGATGGAGACGCGGATCGCCGACGTGGCGGTTCCTTGCCCCCCTACTCCACCTCGGCCTATATAATGACGCCCCAAGGCCCCTCCAAGAGGCATTCTACACCCCGGTGCTTCATATTCTCTACATAATTAGGGTTAGGGTCCCTCTAGTTGATCTAGTCTAGTTCATCTAGTTCTAGTTCATCTAGTTGTAGCAATTAGGAGAGACTAGTTCTTCTAGATCTAGTTTTGTTTAGAGATTAGAGAGATTGAGTAGAGGAGTAGAGATTCGGAGGAGCTCCGGCTTTGTCGGCGCTTCTTCGTGGGTCAGTATTCGCCCGGATTCAACTTCCTCGCCCGAGTCGCGTTAGAGGTACTTTTGTATTTACCATTCTGATTTAAGTAAGCAATTTGTTCTTATTCGTTCTTTGGTTCACATCTCATATTGAGTACTTTGATCTATAGGACGCCTGTAGGTCGAGTTGTATTTCGTAGTGTAGACGTGGTGCCTAGGCTAGATTTACTTGTGAATGTCCTCCCGATCGGCCGGATAGTGGTAGCTCGCGTAGGTGACTTTATAGCTACGTTGAATCCTCCGTAGTCCACTTCCCGTTGATAGGACCGATAGGCTTATAGGTGTCCGCAGGTAGATTACTCTGTTTCTTCTCCTATTCAGGTCACTTGTCCGATAAGACGATATTAAACAAAGTTTACCGGTTATTGGAACTAGAGTGCAATAGCTATTTCCTTTTTCTTGATATAATCTAGCCTAATTGTAGGGTTAAGTCTATAGACGTTGTCATCATCACAACTGTTCCATGTGGATACGATATTTAAAACCTCCCGGGTAAAATGTGACACCGGTATGATATCTGTAAACTTGCGGATAATCCTACTTAAATCTTATTTAATGGAGTGCGCTTAAAAATACCAACACAAAGCACCCTAGGGTGCCCGTCCCACCAGCCGGGTCCTAGTCGCCGCGCCTCGGCACGGACAAAGACGGTTGGCAGCTCGTCCCCGCCACAGCGCCGGGAGCCGGGAGCGCAGTGGCGTACTGGCGCCGCGCCCGGCAGCAGGAGCCACTGCTTGCCAGCGGCGGGTACACGACCACGCCCGGCGGAGGTATCGACCGCTGCCTCAATCGCTTTTTCCACCGCGCAGACCGTGTCGCCACTCGCACAAGACCCCCTAAGCCGCTTCAACCGCAAAGGCAGCAACCACTACGCACGGGAGTGCAAGCGTCCCGTTCACACACCGTGGTGGCGGCCGGGCGGGCAGATGGCCGCCTCGCCGGGCAGCGCCGCGGCGGGCCCGGGATCCCCATGGCGCCTGGAGCGACACCTTCGCCACCACGCCGGGAACCGCCGGAAAGCGGGACGCCGGCATTGACAACGCGAAGGCGAGCCTCGAAGCCACCGTGGTTGTCCAGACGCGCCACGGCTCCCCCGACATCCCACTCGAAGACGCCCACGTGGCTATCGCCGCTGCCGCCGGCCCGCAGCCGGTGAAGTCGCCATCCGCCACTTCGCATGTCGCGAGGGGTGCCGGACGGAGACGACGCTGCCACTAGCGGTACCCGCACCGAGAGCTCTCAAGGTCAACCCGCGGGCCGGGACGCACCTACGCCGAGGTAGTCTCCAAATGACACCAGCCCCGCTGCTTGCCACGCAAAGACGGGGCGACCGCAAGCGGTGGGTGCCCAGTCCGCCCGAGGACGCCGGCCGCACTCCCCCTGTGCCTTGCCTCCAGCGGCCCGCCGCCGCCCAGATCGCATGACAAGATGGCGCCGTCGTGGACATCGGGGGAAAGCGCCGCCGCCCAGGAACGGAGGCCCACCGGCAGGTGCTATCCCTAGGGCGCAGGTCTGGGCGCCCCAAGGCGCCAAGCGCGCCCGGGGCGAGCCAACACAGCTCGGCCGCCCTCCCGAACGCACCCGCGCCATCGACGTCCGCCCCTCTAGTAGTGCCACCGACGTCCAGCATCGCCCGGCACCCCCGTGATCCAGATCGTTGACTCGGCCGACCCGGTACTGGCGAGCACAACGACCTACCAGGGGCCACCCTTCGCGGGTGAGCCATCGGGCGCCCGTGCGCCGTTTGGTCGATACGGAGGACGCACACGCGAGCCACGACGGCAGCCTGGCGCTCGGGACGCGGACGGCGACTGCTCCCCCCCGCCGGGTTCGAGCAAAGGGGCGCGGGAATCCCCTCCCCGCTTCGCCCAGGTTGCAGGCCGCAGGAGTGGGCGATGCCCAGCCGACACCGCCCTTGCCTGATCTTCCCCAGCCCGGGATCCTTGGCCAGAGCGCTCCAGGGAAGCCGTCTCGCCAACGCCACTGCCGACAAGCGAAGCCCCGAGCGAGGTCGCCGCCGCCGAGGGCCCTCCAACAGGAGTGAATCCGCGGGTCGAGGACCTCCGCCCCGTCTTCGCCTGAGGAAGTTCCGACAGCGTATCCTGCGCAAGAACGCCTCGCCTCTGCTGCCGCTAATCTCCCGTGCAACGCCGCGGGGCTAGGTTGCCGACTGCGGACCCGGAGAATCGCCGCGCAACCCCCGCCGAGGGTGCCGATTTCAAGAGCGGGGAGTTTCTCGTCATGAAGCGCATGGGCTACTTGGAGGGCGCGGATAAAGTCAACACGGCGACGAAGAAGGCATACGACAGCATTTTCGTTGATAAGCTCTCTGCATCGCACGCCGAGGCCATTAGGGTGCTCTTCCCCGACCCTTCTAGACCAACACGGCGGAGGGGACGCGAAGGCTCGCATGCCTAAGCGACCTCGAGGCCGGAGCGGCCGACCTACGTTGTTAAATTCGCGAGTAATAGCTTCTAGGCTCAGCGTTTAGGGGAGAGAGCAATTTGTATAACATGTAATCCCCAAGCGCACCGTTTGAACACTGTACTAAAAACTTCTTTCTTAAATGCAATGATGCGCAAATCTTTTGCCTATTCGAGAAAAAAAAACAGTTATGCTACGTGCAGAAGAAATGTTGCGTTACAAAACGCCTTTCACTTTCAAATCAAAATGGTAAAGATGGACAGAGACGACAAACACCTTCCCTCCCTCCCTCCTTGCCATGCACATAGTCGATAGATCCGCAGCCCCAGACCATTTGGCTTCTTCTGTACAGGAGCCACCAGCCTTACAGCTTCGAAACTCTTTGTGGCCGAGCACCAGCTTCGAACTTCTTGATGTAGTCATAGATGTGCTCACTGATTTCTTGCGCCCTTTCCTGCTGAATGAAGTGCCCAGCGTCCTTGATAGCCACCACCTCCTCAAGCAAGGGCACGTCCCTCTTGAGCCCGCCCTTGTGGATGTAGCTCTTCACTCCCGGGTGATGGTATGCCAGGTCACCATCCCCAACGATGAACTTAGTCGGCACTTGCACCTTTGCTCCTGTCCACGGCGCCATCAGTTCCCAGTTCCTGTGCACACATGTCATGTCAGCCAGATGTAACTACTTTCTGATACATGATGATGCAGCGTGAAGATGATGATGCATGATGCAATCACCCATTCTTCTTGGTTAACAAGTGATGTCAAAGTAGTTGAAATTTAACCTAGCACCAAAATTATCTGAGAGTTTCATGCTTCTCTCCATGAAATTCAAAATGAAAGAAATCTTTCCAACATCTTTGCAAACACTGATGTAGATTTCCAGCAACCTTCTCATATTTCATATTCAATTGCGGTTCATGACTTCATGTTGTCTGTGAGATTCTGCTTTCTATGCTAAAAACAAGTGGTGTCACTATCTTGGAAACATTCGGATGTGATAATTCCTGTATTCAAAATGACTTCACTGACACAGCAGTGGAACACTATCAGAGAATGACTGATACAAAGCGATAAATCATATAAAAAAGTCTGTCCAACATGTCCAACTCGGATTTTAAACAGAGACATGTTGTACTGCAATATGAAGTTCTACTGTGGCCCGTGAGTTACATGAAAAACTATATTCTGTGGAAACAGGTGATGCTGATGTGGTTTATATGTTTGCCGTATGCAGAAAGGTTTTTGGAAAACGCAACAAGTATGAATTCAGTAGATCATGGCTTGATTATACGCTTATGAAATTTAATGATTTTTCAGGACATCATGACTTGATTTCATGCTTATGAATATATAAATTAGCTGTGAACTTACAGGTCCAAGCAGCGGTAGTAATTTAGTCCACCAGCAAATCCAGTTTTTGAATACACACTTGCAAGGTAATTGACATCTTCCTCAGAGAGCCAAGAAGGGAGCACTATTTGCTTATTGTATGCTTGCATTTTTCGAAGGTCCATAGCCGAAGAGCCTGTGGCCCGAAGAGTCAATGCCAATGCGAAGAAACTTTTCAAGTCAAAAGCAGCGAATTCTGCTTCAAGTCCAGGTTCCTGCCAGTCAATGTGACACTTAAAAAAGGTTTGCATTCATAGTGCTATAGCCTTATTCTTTATTAGGTTCAAAATGTAAAGTTCATAGACATATATGATCCCAACTTTTGCAAATAGTACACGCAGGTATCATAGATTGCTGGTAAATAATTCAAATACCACAGAATGGAGATTGATTAATAAATCAGAAAAGAGTAATATTATTACCCAACTAAGAAGAGATCTCAAAGAGAGAGAACAGTTACAACAGAAGTATACCCCCAAAGAAGCAAATTTGTAGATACGTTTTAGGCTACACTTGTAGAAGATCAATTGATGGGAAGCTCCAATGCGTGAATATTAGAATTGTGCATAATTGATTATGCATAGCATCAAACTCAAGGGCACATGTGAGCACCACTCTGGGCTTCGGTTTGGACTGTTGTGAGCATCATCACATCTGTAGCATTCAGTAAATCAACACAATGTGGCCGATTGAACTCCACAAGCCCATGTGCGTTTGTGTGAGAACTGAGTAACCCATATGCATTTGGATCACAGCTGAGTAATGTTATCACTTCTATCCTCTTTACATAAGCAAACCAAATAGACATAACCCCTTCATCATGTTAGAATTGCAATAAGAAATGACAAACCGGTGAACTGAGTAATCTTATCACTTTTGGCCTCTGCTTTACATAAGCAATCCATATATACATAGCCCCTTCGTATTAGAATTGCAACAAGAAATGACATTCTAACCCAATGTCATCTCACATCTCATCCCACATTGGGGAAGCCCAATAACACAAGGAGCATACGGCATACCAAAAAATGTGCTAATGATAATAACTGATAACTATGTAGTAGCAAAATATGTCCCAATTCAAAAAGATTGCCAACCAATCTGTGGATGCCTAAAATTCACAGAAGCAGCTTTCTTAGGTGCATCCGTTACTGATGATTAGGTGGCAGTGAGCAGTGGCACATCCAAAGGACGACAGGAGGAGCAATTGCTCACCTGGAATCGGCAGACGTAGTAGTCGTCGCCGTATGCGGCGCGGAAGTACTCGACAGGCTTGACGCCGGGGCGCCGGGGCATGAAGGCAACGCTGAGGTTGACGAGCGCGCGCACCCGATCCGGCCGCAGCAGGCAGAGGTTCCACGACACGATGGCGCCCCCAGTCGTGGCCCACAACGAACACCTGCACGCACCCGCAGAGAGCCCAGCACATGTGGGGAATTTTCCACCGACCAGCAATTCTCGACAAGCTTCAGTAGGGAATTCGATTGGACGGGGAACGGAGCCGCGCGGGTGTTACCTGCGGGAGGTGGAGGGCGTCGAGGAGTGCGACGAGGTCGCCAACGATGTGGAAGACGGTGTAGGAGGCCGGCTCCGGCGGCGCAGTGGTGCCGCCGTAGCCCCGGAGGTCGGGCGCGACGCAGCGGTAGCCGCGCGCGGCGAGGTAGCCCATCTGGTGGCGCCACGAGTACCACAGCTCCGGGAAGCCGTGCACGAACAGCACCGCCGGCGCAGACGCGTCCACGGGGCCGGCCTCCGCGACGTGCATCGAGATTCCGTTGGCCTCCAGCTGCCGGTGCCTCACCGCCGCCGCCATGTTGCGTGTCGGCGTCGTGCTCCGCGCCGCTGCTGTTGACTGGGAGGGGAGAGCGGGGGACCGGTGCGAGTGCGAGCGCGAGCGCGAGCGATCGAGACGTGTACGCCGGGACCCATGCGGGTTGGTCTTGGTCCAACCAAACGCAAACTGGGCCAGGCCCAATTGATCGGTTTGCACAGCCTGTTTATGTTTGCTGGAAGGCGCGTGCGGGGCACTGATTACTTGCTCTGAACTGAAGCTTGGTTGCTTGCTTGCAATGGGTAATGAGAACGATCAAGTGTGTCTATAATAATTCACTTATCCTTAATTTTTGCAGTCAACGAAGAAAATTTTATGAGTTCCATGGCAACTCTAAATCGGTACAATGGCGAAATGCTTATCCCATAGTCCTAAACTGTTGTTCATGATGCGGTTCATCATTCACATCGATCACACGGCCATGTACACTAATGTACCTGTTCTTATGTGGTTTGTTCATTCACATCGATCAAACCATGGGCACTGAAACTTGAAATAAGTCACCCCATATCGAATTCACAAATTAAACCAAATAGATCGAGGTGCATACACTTATTGTGAATTTATTTAAATTCGAAATACAAAACAAGTTGATGGAGGTACAGTTTTCAGCAAGCAAGCTGGATGGTCGTCGATCCATGCATGCATGCATCTATCAGAAGTTCAGAAGTCAGAACTTGGAGATGAAGTCGTAGATTTGGTGGCTGACCTCGTCGGCCTTCTCCTGCTGGACGAAGTGTCCGGCGCCGGGGATGACGACGACGCTCTCAAGCCCCGGGACGTCGGCCTGGAACCCGCCCTTGTGGATGTAGTCCTGGATGCCCGGGTAGTGGTAGGTGAGGTCGCCGTCGCCGACGATGAACCTGGTGGGCACCTGCACCTTGGCGTCCGCCCACGGCGCCGCCAGCTCCCAGTTGCGGTCCATGTTGCGGTAGTAGTTGATGGGCCCCGTGAAGCCCGTCCGCTCGAACTCCGACGCGAAGTGCGCCACGTCCTCCTCCGTCAGCCACGGCGGCAGCGGCGCCTTGGCGGCGGCGGCCTCGGCGACGGCCACGGCCACCGGGTTCGCCGGCTTCTCATCGCCAGCCGCCGAGGGGGTGTAGCGGTCGCACAGGATCTTCTTCATCAGGTACCGGGCGTTCGCCGGCGAGAAGTCCTTCTCTGCGACACCAGGCTCCTGCATGCACGCCGTACGTAACGTGCAACACAGTTTAGTTGGTGCAACACAGAAGAGGGAATCAATTCGTCGAAAATGGATAAAAAGAAAGGAGGAAACCGAGCGAAAACCACGACCGAGGGAGTGCCCGGATGAATTTTAAGGAGTTTCAGTTTCAGTCTTCTTCAGATTAAAAAAAAAATGCAGGCCTGACAAATTAAAGAGGGAAAATGTTTTTGGAGATAGGCTCATTATCTACTGGGCCGGGCGCGTGGGCACGAGCCCAAGACGATACATACACAGGCCAAATAAACCTAGCGTCGCGCGCACGTATGTATCCATTGTGTTCCTACGGGCTACGGGCGTACCGTCGTTATATAGTAGGAGTGGAGCTGGAGCCAGTTGTTGAACACAGTGACAATGTGGTGCGGAGACAAGCAAAGCAAGTAAAAGGAAGGACGCGAGCCAAAATTTGGAAGCCACAATGGAAGGAAGGATCCTCCATCATCTCCATGCATGCATTCATGCATGCAAATCGACGTCGTCGCCGCGTGATGAGATTTCGTTCCTGGATCCCTTTCCTCTATAAATGTCATTCTCGCGCACTGTCTCCTCTCCGGCCTCAGCCTCGTCGCCGACGACAACAGTGACGACACTACACCACAGACCGCAGGCAACAAGCAAGCTAGCAATGGCGCCGGTCATCCTCCGCATGGACGTGCACTGCTACGGCTGCGCCGGCAAGATCCGCAGGGCCCTCAAGAAACTCCTCGGTACGTACCACTGCTATAGCTAGGCGCCATGTACGCTTTTCGATCTTACTGTGTGTCCTAGCGGCATGCATGAAGAATAACACCTTGCTCCTCGTCGTCGTCCATCGCCGGCGGCGGCCGCACCATGCAATTGCAATGCAATGCGTGCAGGGGTGGAGAGGAGGTGTGGGTGTCGGTGGACACGGGGCTGGTGGTGGTGGCCGGGACGTCGCTGGACGCCGCGCTGCTGCGGTGGCGGATCCAGACCATGGCGCGGAGGCACGTCACCGTCGTCAGCGACGGCGCGGAACCGGAGCCGCCGCAGCCGCAGTACCAGCAGTACGCCGCGCCGCCGCCAGGGTACCCGCAACACTACCACTACAGCGGGTACATGGTGGGCCCGCCTCCTTCGGCGCCGCCCGCCGCCGCCTACCCCGCGTACCCCTACGGCGGCGTCGGGTGGGTGCCCGCGCCGGCGCCGCAGCACCTGCTCCAGTACGTGCTGCCGCCGACGACGACTTGGGACGGCGGCTACTACTTCCCGTCGCGCCAGTACGTGCCCAACCAGGCCCCGTGTGCTTCAACGACGACAACCCCAACGGCTGCTGCGCCGTGCAGTGATCGATCGTCGCCGGCGCCGGTGTCTGATCAGACGGGCGGCGCATGCATGCGGCGTATGTTTTGGAGCGAGCGAGTTTTTGTCATGCTCATCATCGCACATACTCCTACCGGAGAAACTTCTCTTCTAGTTTAATTATAATCGTCGATCGTGTCAGTCCGTCAGTCGCACGTGTCTTTTTCTATCGTGTGTGCGTGGAGTCAGCAATGCATGAAAGAGCCAAGCCTAGCTACAGGGTCCATTTTGACTGCCCTGTTTGGACGCTGCTGGTTTAATTGGTTGCTATATTAAATTAAATATATTCCTCCCCCGGTACGAATAAGAACGATTTGTTTACGTATAAAATCAATATATAAAAATAATGTTTGTTTGCTTAGCATTGTTCATCCATGGTCTTTGGTTTGGCGTGTCTGAGCTGTCCTAGTTTCTTTTTGCACCAATGCAATGCAATGCAAGCTAGCCCTAGCCGCGCGTACTGGACGAGCTGTCCTAGTTTCTATACTTTGTAGCAAGACCCCTCCGGACCAGGGTTAAAAAACCGTTTGGGAACCGACCGGTTTGACCGGTTTCCGGTCTAACCGGCGCTGCCCGGTTCGTCTCGCGGGCGGTTTAAACCGCTAGGGTTTTTCAAATTTGAAATTTGAATTTGAAAAATAAAAAATTCTAAAAAAATTCCTAAAAATAGTTCATGATTTATAGAATCCAATGGTGTCAAAATTTTTCAAATTTGAGCTCGTTTAGTATTTATTTAGACGTTTGGAAATTTGAAAAAAAAAAAAAAAAAAAAAAAAGCCGCGCCCATTAAGGCCCATTAAATCATGAAGGTCCAAAAATATACTAAACGCACTTAAATTTGAAAAATTTTAACATCATTGGATTCTATAAATCATGAAGTATTTTTAAAAAAATTTCTAGCATTTTTTTAAAATATTTTTCATTTTTCATTTGAAAAATTTTGACATCATTGGATAACCGGCCGGTAAACCGGTCTAACCGGCCGGTAAACCGGTCTAACCGGCCGGTTAACCGATTAAAACCGGTTGGCCTGTGCCACCCCCAAATTTCAAATTTAAAATTTTCAAACCGGCCGGTATAAATCGGTAACCGATTTATACCGGCCGGTTTAAATTAACGCCGCGGGCCGGCGATTCTGGGGGCCCGGTCGGTTTTGAAAACCCCCGCCCGGACTTTTAACGTTGTCGTCGATCGATCTCCCTAGTGCACCCTCGTGACATGACGTCCTGTGCACACCCATCCGGATCCACGTTGTCATCACGCTTGCGCGTTCTCTTATTAGGGAGGGATCACCAAAGTAAACTTCTTTCTATATAATTGATCCATGAGCATTGGCGAAGAGAGGGGTTTGGAGGGGTCTGATCCTAAGGTCTCGTTTTTAATGTGTGTTCATATCCACCTAAATTCAATCCACTTCAATGCATGTGGATTCAGAGGAATTTTACATATATATAATCAGAGGTTATAAACCTATAACAGAAATGGAACTTTCCCAAATTAATTAATAACACTATTGAAAAAAATGGAAGAAGGATATTTGGGGTGTACATTGTGTGTATGGTAACATACGGAAGTTGAAAGGTAAGACTAGTCGGGTATCACGCGGTGATTATTGTTTTGGATTGTGAAAATTCTTTTTTTTTTCTACAACTAAAGATCTCGATCGCTTTTAATTTATTCTTAAAAACGAAAAAAATAAAAGAAATACCAAACCACGCACGTCGCCTGTGCGTACTAAGGTAAAGAGATGCATGCATACACACGTACATACCTGGAAGCGGCAGATGTAGTAGGTGGGCCCGTAGGCGCGTTGGAAGAAGTCGGTGGGCTTGACGGCGGCGGCGCCGGCGCCGGCGCGGATGAAGGCGTGGCGCATGAAGGCGACACTGGTGTTGACGAGCGCCGTGACCCGGTCCGGCCGGAATAGGCACAGGTACCACGCCATGATGGCGCCCCAGTCATGACCCACTACGAACACCTGCTTCATTCCATTTTTCAGCTTCAGCATGCATCAGAGAGCAGCCACAAAATTGGCCAAAAGCAGTCTACAGTGATTAAAATAAAATTCACTACCAAACTAAAACACCGTTAGATCAATTCATAAGAGTCTTATGTTGATCAGAATTATAGAGATGAAGAATCTTTTATCTTAAATAGGACCTATCTTATAGCTAGCTATTAGACTACTTGTTGGCAGAAATACTATGGAACACAACATAGTTATAGGCTAATCATGTAGATCACATGTATATGGACTACTTTGTCTATATACATTATGGTTGCTCAACAATAACCATGCATGCATACAGAGCTAGCTGCAAAAGCCATGCATAAAAGCGTTGCTCACCAGTAATCACTCATTCATTGGTCCACATGCATGCAATGCGATGCGATGCATGCCCACAACCACCAAGCCAATGCAAACATCAAACGCCACGTCTGATGAGTGATGACTGCCTTAAGATCCATCGGTGCAGTACTGTATGTAGTACTCTACTGCCAGGACTACTTGGTAGAATACTGTACTACAAGTTATGTCTCTGCAAGCTATATGCTACTGCTGGTAGTGTATTGTACGCCTAGACTACTGGTTGAGTTGACACCACTTTATTTAGGGCATCGACATCTCCACATCAGTACCATTTTCACGGAACAGTGCTAGCTAGCTATATGTACTGCTACCACCGTGTAGTCTGTTTGTTTCGGCTTTCTGAGAGCTTTTGAACCTTAGGCCTTGTTTAGTTACACGCAAGTTTCACTGAAAGTTGCAAGTTTTTCCACTCTCTCTCCATCACATCAATTTCTATCCATATATATGGAGCATTAAATGTTAGTGAAAAAAATAACTAATTACACAGTTGTGTTGTAAATCACGAGACGAATCTTTTAATCCTAGTTAGACCACGATTGGACAATATTTACCAAATACAAACGAAATGCTACAGTTGCAACTTTTTCCAGCCTTTTGCATCTAAACGAGGCCTTAGCTTTGAAGAGCTTCTGGCATTTGGAAGGTCGCAAAGCCAGGGGTGGACCTAGAAATATCCTAAATCCCGGGCTAAACCATGTAATAAAGAATAAAAACGTGTTTTTCTCCTCTAATTTTTACAGGTAATGAAGTAATTTACGTGGAGATTTGTAGCCAAGGACCAGGGCTGTAGCACGGGCAGCCCTGCCCCTGGGTCCGCCACTGCTCAAAGCTGAGATTCAGAAGCTCTCTAGGTTCACATGGAACTAGTGCATGCATGACTACATGCGCTTTAGTACAAATCAAACTAAACCACCAAACATAATGCACATGAAAAAAAAAAGCCCCAAATCTAAGTGGCCAAATGTACACCCTAATTAACCTGACAGCATACATATTATTATTATAGTATTATATATAGATATAGATAGGTACATATACCTATGTCCATTGTTTTAGTTTAAAGCTGAGAGAGGAACAGTCCAAAATGTTGGTAGCTGTCTGATGTGTCATGCATGTAATTAGTACTTGATTACATATCTGCACACGCTATATATACTGATGCTGATGCTACAACCACGACTTTATTATGTCATAACATGTGTGTTTTTTATCCCTGGAAAAAAGAAGCATCGTCATGTGTATTTTTTTTTTATCGGGAGTAAAGGTATCACGTGTACTACCTCTATCTAAAAAAAATATAATTCTAGCACAATACCATATTTTAATATCTTAAAATATATTAATATTTATGATATTAAACTAATATTATTAGATTAATTATGAAATATATTTTATAATTAATTTATTTGAAGTCATAAATATAAATATTATTTACTAAAAATTTGGTTAAATATAAATCGTTTTAACCGTCATGTAACTCATAGTTATATTCTTTTTTTCAGGATAGAGGGAGTATATTTTTAAGGAGATCAGAGCAGTTGAGTACATCATATAGTTGACTCATATATTTTCTCGGATGGCTTCCCTTCCAAATTAAGAAATTAAAACTGGCCAATTATTACTAGACCTACTTGATTGTTTAAATTAGAATTAACTGATTTTAGGCTTAAACCAACTTTAGCTTAGCTTCTTGTTAAGCTGGTTCAGTACAAAAGGTTGAATACTATAGTACCAACAACAACACTAGAGAGTGTGTAATTAATAAAACGATAATATTTTTTTTTTTGTCGGCGTATTGTCCACCTCTCGCTTCTCGTGACGGTGGTGTGAGAATCTTCTCTGCAAGGTCCGGATTTTTGCCGGCACGTCAACCGGTTCCGGATCGGATCAGAAACTCGTGGAAATGGAAGGCAAGCACGGCTAGTAGGGCCTAGTAGTAGTACACACGAGAAGAAGTCAAAGTTTGAGACGGAAGGAGAAGGACACGGCCGGACGGACCTTTTGGATGGCGAGCGCGTCGAGCAGTGCGACGACGTCGCCGACGACGTGGAAGGCGGAGTAGTCGGCGACGTCGGGCGGCGCGGTGGTGCCGCCGTAGCCGCGGAGGTCGGGCGCCACGCAGCGGTAGCCCCGCGCGGCCAGGTACGCCATCTGGTGGCGCCACGAGTACCAGAGCTCCGGGAAGCCGTGCAGGAACACCACCGCGGGCGCTCCGGCGTCGGCGTCGGGGCCGGACTCCGCCACGTGCATCGAGATGCCGTTCGCCTCCACCGTCCGGTGCCGGATCGCCGCCGCCTCCGCCATGCTCGCCGGCCGGCTCTGGTTATCTAGCTAGCTAGCTGGTCTCTCGAGCGCACGTTCGGAGGAGGAGGTCGTCGCTCTCGGCTCTCGCGTCCTTGCTGCTGTTGTGTCCGGCGTCCGGCGTCCGGTGCTACTTATCTGCTTAATTGGCAACTGGTACGGTGCGATACGGAATGAAATGAGAGATACACGCACGCGAGTGTGAACCAGAAGAGGGGGGATGGAGGGTCCTCAGCTTCTTCTTCTTGTTCGCGTGACAGCAGCCAGCAGCTGCCGTGACGGTGACGTGGACCGTGACGCATCATGATGTGCAGGTGGCGAGCACACACGTGGATGTCATGGGCGCAAACGCAAAGCATGCACCGCAGCAACACGAGCGAGCAACCACCGGCACCGCCCAAGACACAGTGAGCGAGCCATCGGTGGGCGGCGACATCGTCACTTGCTTGCACTATCATCAGCGGCAACGCAAGGCCCGTGCAAGCAAGCAAGCAAGCTTGGCATGACAGTCACGGGCTCTGGACTCACAGCTGCTCACTGTCATGTGAAGGATCCAGATGAATAAAATAGTTGAATAGGTGCATCCCGATGCGATGCACGCTACAAGTGTCTCATGCATGTGATCCCGGCTGGCTCTCAGCTCCCGAATGCATGTTTGACTTCCAGAGTTTGGATCGCATACATGCATGCGGTGCAGATGTGCAGTAAATAATGGAGTAAGTATGTACTCCCTCTCCCTCAAAAAGAATGACACGTTGGCTATGGCTAGCGTGTGTATAAAAGCTTGGATTCTTCTTTTTACTGTTTGAGGATGACAAAAGTTAGAAGGAAGAATTGAAGGATGGCACGAGCTCTGAAACAGGGACCGTGCGCCTGTGACGTGAGCCTCCGGGTTGTTGGGGGCGTGCGGTTTGTCCTGCGCGTACCTTTTCTGCACGTCATGCTCAGCTCGTATCGGAAATCTAGCGACGGCACAGTCCATGTCTCTCTGGAAGAAAGACGATGATCATACATAGCCTTTGATAAAGCTACTACCAGCTTTAGCTTCTCGGACTATGCACATCAGCCGTTCAGATAAGCTTATCTCTCACTTTTTTTTTCTTTGAGACTCGATTATAGACGCAAACACTCATATCCCACAACAAGAACATTTAAGTTCTCCAAGTGAGCAGGATTCCCCGAGTACTTCGTAGTTATGTAGCTTTTAGCATTTAAGAAGAGTTGGTGCACTGCTTTTTATTGCCTAGTCCCCCTAATTGTCTCCTTACTCAAGTGCTCGTTTTCTGTTTTTCTATAAATGAAATTAGGATTGTCCTCACGTGGAAAAAAATTCCTCAGTGATTGTCTCCGATGAATAACTTCTGTGTGCCCTTGCGCAGTTGGTAAGTTTCTCTTTACTTCACTAGGAGAAGTGCACCAACCTGTTAGTGCACATGAGCACACACTGACCCCTATAAACGCACATATACCTCTATAAGCGAAGTAATCACAGTCATCTCGCTGTCAACGGGCACGTCGCGGTGTCGCCTACCACTAAAGAATGACGCCGTTAAATTCTAGAATAAATTCAGGAAAATACGAGCAACCGTATCAAGTCTTAGACTTAAACCCAGATAAATAGGTTCCACAAAAAAAAAAACCAACCAGCTAAGCTACGCTCAGTTCGTCTCTCTCTCCTTTCTTCTTCTCTTGCAGAGCTGGTAAAGCTTTTTTTTTGTCCTCCTGCTCTGACTTTTGTGTGATATGGCATAAGATGCATCTCAAAGATCCTACACCTTCCGTATTTCTTTCTTATCAAAGAGCTCTGACTCTTGTGCATTATATGACTGCGTGAGATCCATTTTTCTTATCTCTCCTACACATTCTTATCAACGATCAGTGTATGAATTTGGATTCAACCTGGATTCATATTTCGAAACACACGGTTTGTTCATTCACATCGATCATGCCATGGACATTGAAACTCGGAAAAAAGTCACCCCATATCGAAGTCACAAATTAAACCAAATAGAGGTGCATAACTTATCGTTAGTTTATTTAAATTCGAAATACAAAACAAGTTGGCAACAACATCATCGAGGTCGAGGAGAGATTTCAGTTTTCAGAAAGCGAGCAACAAAGCTGATGGTCGATCCATTGGATGCATGCATCAGAACTTGGAGATGAAGTTGTAGATATGCTGGCTGACCTCGTCGGCCTTCTCCTGCTGGACGAAGTGGCCGGCGCCGGGGATGACGACGCTGTCGAGCCCCGGGACGTCGGCCTGGAACCCGCCCTTGTGGATGTAGTCCTGGATGCCCGGGTAGTGGTAGGTGAGGTCGCCGTCGCCGACGATGAACCTGGTGGGCACCTGCACCTTGGCGTCCGCCCACGGCGCCGCCAGCTCCCAGTTGCGGTCCCAGTTGCGGTAGTAGTTGATGGGCCCCGTGAAGCCCGTCCGCTCGAACTCCGACGCGAAGTGCGCCAAGTCCTCCTCCGTCAGCCACGGCGGCAGCGGCTCCTCCGCCGCGGCCGGGTTCGCCGGCTTCTCGTCGCCAGCCGCCGAGGAGGTGAAGCGGTTGGACAGGATCGCCTTCATCAGGTACCGGGCGTACGCCGGCGAGAACTCTTTCTCTGCGACACCAGGCTCCTGCACCGTACAGACGTGCAGCATAATAATAATAAAAAAATAATGTCATTGGGTGTTATTTTTGAGAAATAATATTTGCCACCATTATGTTGATGCGCCACAGTAGTTGGTGATACTCGTGGACATCATCAATGAATTATGATGGATTTGGAATAGTGTTATGAATTTGAAATAAAGAAGAACGAATCAGTTCGAAATGGACAAAAGGAAAGGAGGAAACCGAGCGAAAACCACGACGGCCGGAGGGGGTGCCCGGATGAATTTTAGAGAGTTTCAGTGTTCACCAGATAAAAATAATTGCTGCAGCAGGAGTGATTAGTTATTATTTTATACATTCTTACCCCTATGAATAATAAGAATGTTTTGTTTACGTATAAACAGTACAAAAGTTTGTTTGCTTGCTCATCCAAGTCCTTTAATTTGGCATGTCTAAGCTGTCCTTGCACCAATGCAAAATGCCATGCAATGCAATCTAGCTGCGTACTGGACGAGCTGTCCTAGTTTCTATACTTTCTAGCAAGGCCCCTCCGGACTGCGACATCGTTGTTCGATCGATCTCCCTAGTGCGCGCACCCTATGTGCCATGACGTGTGTGCACACACCATCCGGATCCATGTTGTCATCACGCGATTGCATTCTTATTGAGGGTCATCAAAGTAACTCTTTTCCCTATATATAATAGGTTCTGTTTAGCAACGCTCGACTTCACTAGTAATGATTTTTTTTTTGAAAAAAGATTCATGAGGCTTTTTTTAAGTTGTTTTAAATAATTTGTTCGGCAAAACAACATCTTCCTCGGTGCTTCTCGTGGCAAGAGCGGCTTGTGCTCAAGCAGAACGCCTCGTCAACTGTGTCCCAAGATAGCCATGCCCTTGCCCCATGCCGGCGGTCGCGCCCTGCCCCTCACTAACAGATGCGCTCGGGCTCGGCATCTGTGGCCGCTCCCTGGCCCTGCATCTCCGCGGCCACCCATGCTGATCCTAGAATCGCTCCGACGATCGCGACACAGCCCCGCGTCCCACGGCTATGCATGCCTTGGCCCCTGTTTCAACTTTGCGACTCCGGTGGCCGTGCCCCTGGTGAGCCTTACCGCGACGGGCCATGCCCCTCAGTGGGATGTGCCAGCTACGCCTCCCCCACGTTCTCCTTCCCTAACAGAGGGATTAGTGATAAACTACCTTTTCAGCTCTCTTGCACCCCATCCTTTTGTGAGAGAAAAAAACAACTTTACCATAAAGCTCTAAGAGAAGTTAAAGCTATGCCAAACAACCCTGGTCCATGAGCATAGGTGAGTAGAGGTTTGGAGGGGTCCTAAGGTCTCATTTGAACGTGTTCATATCCACCTCAATTCAATCCACTATAATATAGATGGATTCAGGTTCCCCCAAGAAATATATGTGGATTTGGGTATAGACGAATAACAAACTCACTTCTTTCTTTGAGTAATGCTTTAAGTAAAAAGTTCAATACCTTTTTTTTGTCTTCTACAACAACAAGGCCCAAACAAGAACCTTTCTTATAAAAATGGGTTTTTTTAGAGAGATGATGCTCATATTTGAGTTGTGTCTATACTGTCATCCAAAATAAGTCTCGCATATATATACTCTGTTAAAAGCCGCAACACTACCATCAAAACTCATTTGAGTTTGGATGTCATTATAGGTCCTCTGTCGGAGAGATAGTCTAAGACTAATCGGGCTTCACGCGGTGATTGTTGTTCTATATTGTAGAAGTTCTTTTTTTTCCTTACTACTAATAGCTATACTAAAGATCTCAATCGCTTTAATTTATTCCCAAAGCGAAATAAAAAATTACCAAACCACGGCCTGTGCGTACTAATTAAGGTACGGAGAGATGCATGCATGCAGGTACACACCTGGAAGCGGCAGACGTAGTAGGTGGACCCGTAGGTGCGGTTGAAGAATTCGGTGGGCTTGACGGCGCCGGCGCCGGCGCGGATGAAGGCGTGGCGCATGAAGGCGACGCTGGTGTTGACGAGCGCCGTGACCCGGTCCGGCCGGAATAGGCACAGGTACCACGCCATGATGGCTCCCCAGTCGTGACCCACCACGAACACCTGCTTCATTCGATCGTTCAGCTTCAACATGCATCAGATCGGTGCAATAACCATGCATTGAGTTGAGACTTTAGGGCATCGGCATCATACCATTTTCATAGACAGTGCAGCTATTTTATATGGGAATATATCTAGTGCAAACTAACTTCTCGTGAAAACTCGTGCAAACCACGATAAAAAAGTCGTCTAAATACATCAAAAAATCCACACATATACATGATATGATGATACACAACTTTGTAAAATATCTTGTACAAACTCGACTTAGTTTGTGAGATATAAAAATAACAAATTTCTAACAAATCATTTGAACAGCTTTCTGGCTTGAAATTTGTTATTTTTATATCTCACAAACGAAGTCGACTTTTGACAAGATATATTTTACAAGGTTGTGTATTATCATATCATTTACATGTGTGAATTTTTTGGTGAATTTAGATGATTTTTTTTACTATGGTTTGCACGAGTTTTCACGGAAAATTAGTTTGCACTAGATACGTTCCCATTTTATATATATGTTACTTCTGTATAATCTTAGAAGCTATTTGAAAGGACTTATAAGCTAAATGACAAATCAAAACACTTAGAAATAGCTGATTTTCTATGAGAAAGAAATATTTATTGGCTTAAAGTTGAAACGATTTTTCAGCTCAAGCGAACAAGTTGAGTCTCCATTGTCTGGAAAATTCAAGTTGTACTTGCATGGAACTTAATTTCCCATGACTATATGCGCTCCGGGCCAAACCAAACAAACATAGTGCACATGAATAAAAAAAAAATCTAATCAATGTACATAATATATATATGTATTGATGCTGATGCTACAAAACTTGGATTATATATATATGCACACGCTATATGTACTGACGCTGATGCTACAACCACAACCTTTTTTTATATCATAACATGTGTATTTTTTATCCGGGGAAAAGAAGTATCATGTGTATTTTTTTTCTTATCCAATCTGGGGAAAAGGTATCACGTATTTTTTTTTCTAATCAATCTACATACTATATATATGTATTTGACTCATATATTCTCGGATGCCTTACCCTCCAAATTAATAAATCAATCCTGGCGATACGATATCCCAATTAGGGCTAAAGAAAAGAAAGCTAGCTTGGTACTGCTAAGTTGATTATTACACCTAATTACTTGTTTAAATTTCGAAGAAAATTCGGATATGAATTTTTGTTGTTTTTGAGGCTTATTGTCCACCTAACTCCCACTGGTGTTAGATAGAATCTTCTCTAGCAAGGGCAGATCAGAAACTCGTGGAGATGGGAAGAAGGCAGGCACGGCTACTAGTGCCAAACAGGAGGAGTACACACATAAGGAAGAAGTCAAAGTTTGAGACGGAAGGAGAAGGACCCGGCCGGACGGACCTTTTGGATGGCGAGCGCGTCGAGCAGTGCGACGACGTCGCCGACGACGTGGAAGGCGGAGTAGTCGGCGACGTCGGGCGGCGCGGTGGTGCCGCCGTAGCCGCGGAGGTCGGGCGCCACGCAGCGGTAGCCCCGCGCGGCCAGGTACGCCATCTGGTGGCGCCACGAGTACCAGAGCTCCGGGAAGCCGTGCAGGAACACCACCGCGGGCGCTCCGGCGTCGGCGTCGGGGCCGGACTCCGCCACGTGCATCGAGATGCCGTTCACCTCCACCGTCCGGTGCCGGATCGCCTCCGCCGCCATGCGCTCGCCGGCCTCGTCCTCGTCCTCGTCCTCGTCCTCGTCGCCTGCAGCAGCAACCGTACCGCGCGCGCCGGCTGGTTATCTAGGTAGCTAGCTGCTGGGTCTCGCGTCCCGGCCGGCTGCTGTTGTGCCCGGCCGGGGTCCGCTGCTTCTTATATAATAATCTTATTGCCAGCTTAATATAATTAATTGGCATTTGGCAAGCGGTGCGGATGCGGAATGAAACGAGAGAGAGACACGCACGCGAGTGTGAACGGAAGGGGGGATGGGCAGTCAACTTCTTCTTGTTCGCGCAGGCGTAGCAGCCAGCAGCTGCCGTGACGCATCATATGATGCAGGGGTGGCGAGAGCACTGCACACACGTGGATGTCATGGGCGCAAACGCAAAGCATGCAGGCAGGCAGCAACGAGCGAGCGACCACCGGCACCGCACAGAGCCAGCGGTAGGCGGCGAGAATGATCAGTATCGGGGTCGAGCAAGCAAGGCCCATGCAACCAAGCAAAGCTTCGCGTGACAGTCACGGGCTCTGCTCACTGTCATCTGACGGATCAAAATGAATTGTTGAAAACGCGCATCCCGATGCATGCTACAGTGTCTCATGTGATCCCGGCTGCCTCTCAGCTCCAGATTGTTTGATTTCGAGAGTTTGGAATTTTGGATCGCATGCATGCGATGCGGGTGCACAAGAGCAGTAAATAAATAATATATGTAATACAATATCTATAGTATATCCATATTATCTACTGTATCTCTCTATCTATCTATATCTACATACTTCCTCTCCCTCAAAAAGAATGATACGTTTGCTATAGGCTCGATCTGGATTCTTCTTTTTACTCTTTGATTTGATTTCTGAAGACAAAAGTGTTGGAAAGAAGAATTGAAGGATGACACCCGAAATCAAATCAAATCCCACGATAATAGCAATGACAGACAAAACTTGAGAGAAGGGACGAACTTGCCGCCGAACACCCACCGGCAGGATCCCAGCGAACTTGTCACCGAAGAGGAGAACGATGGCGGCCCAGCCCGGAGCGATGGAGAAGAAGATGGAGGCAGGACTGTTCAAATTCAGCCACTCCCGTTGGGTGGGTGGGTACCAGGGGGAGGGGGGAATTTCGAGCGTGGGGACTCCGTCTGCGTCGCCACGGGCGTGGGAACTCCTTCTGCGTCGTCTGAAAGGGAAAAGGGAGTGTGACAGAAAGAGAAAGGATAGATACGGTCAGAGTGTTCGCTCGAAAAGAAAATAGTGAACACTCGTGAAAATGAAATTGCGTTGCTAGAGCGGTTTGTCCTGCGATTACCTTTTTGCACGGCATGTTCGGCCCGGATCGGAAATCCAACAACGGCCCAGTCTGTGCGCGTTCCTTCTTTTCATATGCTCTCTCTTTCTCAAAAAGATGATCATGTCCTTCTATCACAGAGCCGATGGGCCTTTTTTTTCCTTTTTTTTTCTCACTTTTGCAATATATATGACTTGTGCACAAATGGATCCCACAGATCCTACGTCTTCCGCATTTCTTTGTCAAAGAGCTCTGACTTTTGTGCAACATACATATGACCGCGTGAGATCCATTTTCCTCGTCTCTCCCACATATTCCGCAAGTGTTGTGAAACCTCTCTAAATTCCTTTGCTTTCTGCTGATCCCTTTATTTTAAAATAATAAGATATCTTGATATTTCTATATACATAGATTTTGCTAGACACTTAGATATACACTAAGTCATGGTAGGTAGCTGGTCCACGGCCAACCACAAGACTAAGGGCTTGTTTGTTTCCTCTAGTGACTAAAGTTTAGTCCCTAAAGTTTAGTCATAGTGTGTTAAGCATATTAAAGAGACATGTGCTCTTATAACTTGGGCTTTTAGTCCCTTTTAGTCTCTCCTTACTGACTAGAGCTACTAAAGTTTAGCACCTCCAAAAATAAAGGGTGTTTAGAAGTTTAGGAACTAAAATAAACTAAATTTTAGTCCTAATAAAACAAATAGGCCCTAAGTTTTTTAACCTCTCTTGGGTATCAGAGTCGTCCTATTCGTTGCCCACATCCACCGATCTCAACCAAAATTACATGTGTAGGGGCATTGCACAATGGTTACTTTATATTATTTTTATAATAGTAGGTGTAGATAATTTACTGGTTATTTTGAATTATCTTTTATAATAGCAAATGTTGGTCATTTAGATGTATTTAGGTATTAGTTCAAACTATTTATCTAATTTAGGGTGTTATTTAAAATTAGTTTAATAATGAAAGAGATGGTTAATTTAGGTGCAACTTGATTAGTTTATTTTATTTATTTCCATACTGGCAGAAGTAGGTAATATTTTTGTCAAGATATTATAGTCCACACCAAATTATATGTTAGGTGTTTCTATTTTTCTTATATATTTATAGATACAAATTTCAAAAAGTTACTTTTCTTTGTGAGTCTTGTGAGAATTATATTGAAGATCCACCGGAGGCCTTTAAATTTGTAATAATATTATTAAAATGGATCAAACAAACCCATAAAAAAAAGCAGACCACCTTTAGCTGACTTTCGGTTTAGCGAAACAATCAGGCCCATGAGCAAGCGCCCTAAAGAGCCCCTCAAGCACCCGGCCAGAAGCCCATAACGAAACACGCGGCCTGAAATAACTTTCAAATTAAAGAAGCATTTTGGGGTGATTCTGACACTTCCCCACATGTCTAAGATGTTTTTCTAATAACGGAGTTTCTAATAATCAGTAATCAGTCACCTGATGTTACCTGTATATATCTCCATGTTGAACGTCCTGAAGAGTCTGGATGGCACCGAGAATAATTTTCTGTAGTATAAGCTATTGCTACACCATCAAGTTAACCACAATATTGTCCATTTAATTGATATTGCACATATTTATGTATTTTTTTTGAGATTGGTTAAAATTATGAAAATTTGATTTAGAACTAAACTAAAGTTATAATTTTGAAGTTTAGGCCCCGCAATGCTCAAATCCCCTTCAGGTTTTGCATGTGTTATGTAAAAGTATCGAAACATTGTGTTGTTTGACCTTATTATTTGTTGAATCATCTTAAGATGATAGTAAGAAAGTGTATGCAACAAGGGCCAAAGGACGCCCCTAGTTCCTAATCTATCTTCATCGTATCACAAGACCAAGATCTTATCTAGGCCCTCCCCGCGAACCGTAACTATATCTCTCCAAACTCCATAAACACCGCATTGCATCCATCCTCGGCCACCGCCCCTATTTTGGGTGTTGGCTCCTCTAACCTAGCGCCACCACCACACCAGCCAGTAGCCGAGTTCCGTCCTTATGATGATTGTTCCCTTCCCTCCACCCGATCTCAGAGGGCACCGAATACCAACGCCTCTCCTATGTTGAGGTACCGAATCTTCCATCTCTTCCCTGTCTCTCTGGTACCTTGGGTGTCTCGACTGGATCGGAGTGCTACCGCCTGACTCTCTAGGTGTCCCTCCTCTTCAACGCCCTCATCGCCTTTGACATCAATCAAGACTCGCGTTTTCATGATCGTCACACTGACATTGAAGAATCCGGCCAACTTCACCAAGTGGGCGCAATTCTTCCGTTCGAAACACTAAGTCAATGTGGGTTGTGGAAAATTAAAGTGCCCCTAGCTTGAAAACCAACTTGATGAAAATTGTTCCCGCACCCTTGTGCCTAGAGGTGGAGCCTCGTGGAGGCCTCCTCACCCCACCTCTGCAAATTATATCAGGAAAAAAGAAGAATGGCCACTCTGTGAAGCTGAAGTATTGAAACCTGAAGCAAGCAATTGAATCAGACTAGTCATAGGCTCGTAGCTGTGACTACTAGCAATGAACAAAAGACAAAACATGATGGTAGGAGTAGGCTCATGGCTGTGAGCATGTGACTGCATGCATGTAAATAACAAAAGACAAGCATGGCTAGCGTGTACTCCCTCCGTTCCATAGAGTTTGTCATTTAAAAACCGTGTCTATGAGGGGGGCACGGTTTTTTAACAATAAAGACCATAGGACTGAGGGAGTATGCATGTCATGGAGTGCTGATAGTACCATGGGAATACACATGCCATGGAGTGTTGATAGCAGCGGAGTACTCCCTCCGTCTCATGGAGTTTGTCACTTGAAATCCGTGTTTGTGAGGAGAGATACGGTTTTTTAACGATAAAGTTCATGGAACAAAGAGAGTACACAAGAAGCTTGATAGCTACAATAGTATATTTTAAACTTAGCCTCCTCCCCCAACCCCACCCACCAAAATAAATTTCATTCGCGCTGCTTGTGCCCACGTGTCCGGCCATGTTTGAAACACGACGAGACTAGGCTGGGCACCACCTGCTGGACTCAATATTGTTGGTACAGGCTGCAAGGCTGATCGAGAGGGGTGTTAATAATATACTCCCTCCGTCCCTTTTTATTTATCGTCGTGGGATACGTGCCGCAAGTTTGACTTGATTTATAGAAAATACGTATAATATTTATATCTCCAAATAATTTTATTAAAAAATTAGATCCAAAGATCTTTCCGATGATATTAATTATGATACTAATCGATAATATTTATTATTTATTAAAATTACTGGTATTTGTGTCTCGGAAAGCAAAGCGACAAATAAAAAGGGACGGAGGGAGTAATACTGCAGAGAAGGGCAGAATATTTGGAACGCGCATGTATGCATAATGTACGTACACGGTACACACGGTCACAACACCCAAAGTTAGGCAGCAGGCGCACCGGCCACTAGCTAGTCCATCCATGCATATATGTTCTCCTTCCTTATCCTACTAGCTAGCTAGCTAGTCCATGCAAATATGTATGTACGCACATATATATCGTCGGCACGTACTGGAGTAGTTTTTTTTTTGTGGGGGTGGGGGTGGGGTGGGGGGGGATGGGGAATGCACGTACTGGAGTTAGGCGCCCGCGTATCTAGCAGATATATACGCAGCTCGTACTGTACGTGCTGCATGCCACCGGCGGCGAGTTGCAAGCATAGCTAACAAGTCCCCAATGCAAGGCCCACTGCTGCAAGTCCACAAGCTTATATTATACTATATATGATGCTGTACGCACACGCCGTACGTTACGTACGTATTAGTTAGTTATAGTTATAGTCAATTATTATAGTTATCCGCTTATGTATAGTCATGCATGGTGCTCGCTGCATGCTGTGGCCCGTCTATAAATACCTAGCATATACATGGTCTGCTCGGTCACCTGTGCATGCTCCCCTTAACTTCGTCGACCGTAACGCACGGTCGGGCCAGGATCATCATCTGATCTGTGCGCGGTCGCGGCGGCTAGCGATGGCAGCATCCGGCAATTCCATAGCTCGCCGCCGCCCTTATTCTTCTTCGCTCCTACTGCTGTTCCTCGCCGCCGCCGTCGCAGTCGCAGCTTCTGCGGTGGTGCAGGCCCAGGACGACGACGACGGCCACTACCACCAACACCGGACCGTCGTCCGGCATCACGTGCACCAAGCAGGAGCACAGGCACCGGCACCGCCTCCGGCTTCGGCGTGTGGTGCACCGACGACCACGACAACAACAGCCGCCTCCGCCACCGTCGTCGTCGTCGGCTCCAACTCGTCGTGCAGCACTGACGACGCTGCCTCCGGCATCGACGTCGTCGCCTCCGACGGCGCGTTCGCCGCGGGCGGCACGGATACTGATGACGATGACAACAGCGGCAGCGGCAGCACCAGCACGCCGATGATAATTCGTGTTCTCGTAGCTCCCCTGCCGCTTTTCTCTTTCCTCTCTTTTCTTCATTTTATTTTCTCCCCTCCTATCTCCAAAAAATAATATATAATACTGTAGCTCACACACAGGAAAGCCTATTTGTGGAGAAAAAAAAAAAAAAAAAACCCGGCCGGCTAATAAAATTGTAGCATTCATTTGGAAGACCATATTGTGATCCTCGAATAGGGATAGCTCATGCATGAACTAGCCAGCAAACAAAAGTAAACACGAAGGAATGAAAACATGGTTGGTTTTGAAGGTTCATTAATTACTTCATCAGGGCTCAGATTTGACAAAACTTAATAACATGTGCAGAAATTTTATCATGTATATGTAAGCATTTGGCTTGATGAGTAGGAGTTGAAGACAATATCGACGAACTTATTAATAATTCAAATTATTCAAAAAAAGGACTCAGAGATTTATCCTTAGATTATAAGCAAATTAATCCATATACCAACTATATATTCTCAATATATATCTCATTCTAGCAACAGCCTATACTTAGTTTTGAGCACTTATAGTCTGTTTGGTTCTCTTCTCAAGCTAGCCTGATCCAGGCTCTAGCCAAACGGACCACTAGTGTTCGGTTGCCTTGCTATGCAGTGCCAGGATCTAGAGAGCAGCTGCTTGGTTGCCCATTCGTTGCACTCGTTGATTCTTAGTTTAGTCACGGGGCATCCACGTTTGCGCTTGGGGGAGCCAGGCTCCATGAAACAAAAACGAAACTCGTTTCCTAGGAACTAGGTTCAGCGGGCTTGGGCGCTCGTCCAGTTAAGCAAACGCACTTTTACACCCCGTGAGCTGTGGCGATGAAAAGCAGGGGTCTGATAGACATAGTTAGAAGGTTTTGGTTTAATTTGGATTTCTGGGTAGGTTTTTGCATTGGGCTAACTGATTCAGAGAAAGAGAGGCTTCTGATCTAACTAGTTTAAATAGGAGGGGTTTAATTTTGCAAACATAATTTTTGGCTCTCTTACACTCATCCGTTGCCTTCAACATTTAGCTAGTCACCTAGGTGTCCTTATTGTCCCTCTTAAGATTAGGAATTAGAAGAAACCATAAGAGTGCCCTCAACCGGGAGCTCGAATCTAAGCTAGATGAACATGGAGAAAGAGAGTTGGAGTACATGGTCGTTAGCGATATCAAACTCGTCGTACTATTTCACATAGATTGAGAACAATAGAGCACGCCGTGAGAGAGGTGATGGGCCTAGCTGCCTCGAAGGGACAACCGGAGAAAATGAGATGTGGAGGGGAGAGCGAGAGCATAAATAACCTATGGTACTAGGTGGGAGAATCATGCGTTTAAACTCATGCAATAAGATGGAGATGAAGGGTCAGGAATGGCCTTTCTTGCCAGGTAAAACTTTCAATAGTTTTTCAGTAGAGGACAACCCGCTCATGTCTCATAGAAAACACACACATGGATTTCGATAAAAGACGGAGTCTAGAAAAATAATAAAGTGTAGCAAGCTAGCTAGGCTAAACATATATGTGATCTGAGCTTACCATCCAACGATCTAGTACGTGCTATGTCTGCATCTTTACTATGTTTCGTTAAAAAAACATAAAATGTATCGTACCGTCTATTAGAGTAAGATTCACAAGTTTTTCTTGAATGAGAAAGAAAACACGTAGTAGGGATGACCAGACCAGCTGCATCTTATTCTGTTAGGCTGCGTGCAGCCAAGCAATGGCCAGGCCTGTCATGAAAAATCTTATTTACAGATGACACAACTCACACTAAACCAACACGAAAACTATAACAAAATGGGGAAACAAAAAATGAAAGAAACTCTGCATTCATAACAATGGCTAATTAGGAGCGTGCGTGCGTGATCATGGCTTGGCCCCCGGCGTCGGCGGTGGAAGTGCCGGCGACGGCTGCGCCCCCGGCGGTGACTTCATCTTGCTGATGAACCCGATGGCAATCTGCATCATTTTGGTGAACTCGCCGAGGCTCTGCACGACGATGATGCGCACGTCGCCGTTGATGTCCCTGCAGCTGATGGTGCAGGAGGAGACGTCGGCGGCGGAGCGCAGCGCGAGCGTCTTGGCCACCTGGTTGTCGCCCGACTGCAGCGCGGCCTTGGCGTCGTGGAGCTTCTGCATGGCGGCGCGCATGGAGACGGTGCAGTTGCCGAGGCATTTCTGGAAGTCCGGCACGCTGGTGTTGAACCCCGGGAGCTTGCCCTCGAAGATGGACAGGGCGATGGTGCCGGCCTCCGTGGCCGCCTCCAGCGCCACGGACACCAGCCCCTTGACGTCCACCTGCCCCGGGGCGCCGGCGATCTTGGCCGCCTGGTTGGGCGCCGCCGACGCGATGACCGTCTGGATCTCCAGCAGCCGCTGCCCCAGCTCGACCACGCACAGCTCCGGGTACGGGCCCGTCATGCAGGTGGCCACGATCGGGCTGGCGCCGGGGGAGACCCGGGCGGCGTCGGCGCCGCGGAGGGAGAGGGAGACGACGACGACGCAGAGGGATAGGACTGCTGCTAGCAGGGACGTCGTCGTCATAGTCGTGCGCACGGACAGCGCCGCCGCCGCTGCCATCTTCGACCGATTGATCGTTGATGACCTCTCTGCTTCTTCGATCGCAGGTCGTCCTTCTTCAACTCGATCTCTCCGATCCGATATATATATCTCCTCCTAGCTCTAGTTTCCAGTAGTTTGATAAGTTGATTAATGAAGCAGTGAGTGACGAACGATGTGATGATCTGTGGAGCACATCACCAGATCGCACGCACGTAGATATATATACACGGTGACACGGATGCCAGTAGCTGCAGGGAGTGGTGGTTCTTGGTGTGGCCGGGAGGTTTTTCCGAGGATGCGTGCATGGTCTGCGCGCGCGACACGATGCATGGTTTGCCTCGAGAGGCTGGGAGAGAGAGCTGAGACATCGGATCCAGATCCAGATCGAGCTCGAGCTCTGCAATTTTACCGGCCGCTTCCTGCAATCCTTTTTGTTGCATGTCATTGCCTGTGCTGCAAACTGAGGGGGTGTTTGGATGGGAGGGCCAAATTTTTTGACCCGTCCTATCGAATCTCGTCACACATATATGGAGTATTAAATGTAATCTAAAAAAATAAGTATTTGCACAGATTGCAATAACTTTACGAGACGGATCTTTTAAGCCTATTTAGTCCATGATTTGACAATGTGCTGCTACAGTAAACATTTGCTAATGATGGATTAACTATACTTAAAAAATTTGTCTCATGATTTCCTGACGAGTTCTATAATTTGTTTTTTTTATTAGTATTTGAAACCCTCTTTCGACATCTCTCCGACATGTCAATGTGACATAGGCATAACTTTTTCCATACCATCCAAACACCCCTGAATGAAGGTCGTTATGACGCGCATTGACTGAAGGTTTTCCGGAAAAAACACCATGACTGCTTCCTGTTTACTGTGTTGCCAGGACCTCGTTTTTCGCAGCAGCATGTCGCCAGGGACCTGCAAGGAAAGACGCCGCCGGCTGCCGAGAAGCCAACGGCCAACGCTGCATCAAATGAAGCCATTCTATTTTCCCTACTTTGCTGAATTGTACGCATGTGTGTAATAAATAAACACGTACTCCATCTATTTCAAATAAGTCATTCTGGCTTGACATAGAGGTCTAGGTGCAGGATAAAATCAATGTATATCTTCAAAAAAAGCTAGAATGATTCATAATTTCAAAGAGAGAGAGTAGTTTGGCTTGCCAAAAGCCTGATGAAACCCAATCAGGTGAGACTTTTCCCCTGGTTAACTACAGAAAAAGGCACAAGACAACCTTGCGCTTAGCCCCATAGAATACATGAATCAGTTCATTTTTAGGCTATGTTTGGCACGGCTTAACTTCACTGATGAGGCTGCTTTTTTAGAAAATAGCAATAGCTTTATAAACAATGTACTTTTTAGGTGAAGCTGGTACCTCTGTGTAATGTGCCATGATCAAGTAGATGAAACTCTGATGCATCTATTCTTTCAGTGCCCATCAGCAGTCACCAGATGGTTTGCAGTTGGTATAGTTTGGAACTATCAAGATGATATATATGATATGTTGATTCAGCAAAAGGAGAATTTTGGCAATCCTTTCTTCATGGATTTATTCATGCTCACTGCTTGGTGTATTTGGAAGGAGCGTAATGACCTCATCTTTAATCACAAGGTGCCTTCTATGGAAAGTTGGAAGCAGCGTTTCAAGAATGAAGTTAAGCTTCATCTCTACAGACTACCAAACGATATTCGGTCTTCAATTATGGATTGGGCAAACAGTTTGTAATGAGACAGTTCTTGTAAAGTTTCATTCTCTCCTAGCGGCTTAGTGCTTTCTTGTTTTTCTTCCTCCTCGCCCTAGGTATCTTCTTTCTCTTTGGATAGCCCCCTGCTAACTCCTGTATTTGGTTCTATTGTTTTAATATATCCCTGGGGGCAATTGCCCACAGTTTACCTCAAAAAAAAAATACTTGTTTGGCAAAACAGCTTCACCAATAACTTCATGCATGGTTGTGAGAGAGTGAGCTGTGAAAAACTACTTTTTTCAGCTTCATCCAACTTATCCTTTTGCGAGAGAAGGAAAAAAATAACTTCATCTATGAAGCTATTTTAAAAAGTGACGTTTATAAAAAAAAAAAGCTCATAACAACTTTATGAAGATGTTGTGAGTTGTGCCAAATAGCCCCTTATTATAATAAAGATACATAAAAATAGAAGAGATCAATGCGGGGTTGTTTTACCTATTTCGTGCATCTATGTACGAAAATGAATCGGGGTTGAGGCGACATTTGACGTAGACAGAGCTTATTTGGATAAGGACAAGGAAATGATAATCAACAGAGATCAAACTTACTTTTTCTTAAGAAAAAGGTACTTATCCGTTACTTACAGGGCATTAGGAATCCGATGACTATGACTCCTGTATGTTGGGAATTCGATGACTTTACTGATGTCATCAAGGCTTGTATGTGTGTTTGATATATTACGAATATATTTGACTTGTCAAGCATAGGACAGACAATAGTCTTTGTAGCATTTTCTTTTTATCAAAGGCATTCGTCCGGCTTTATTAGAAAGCTTAACGAAAGCTAATGATCAAGAACCGAGGATACCAGTTTACAATGCAGAAGGCCTAGAAGACGCTGCTGCACCACAAAATTAGTCCCCTATACTCCTTACACAGTTCTCACAGAACTGTTGGAACTACCAGCTAAGAAAGCCACCAGAGAAACTCAAAACAGGAGGACTGAACATCTCAAACCATCAACTAAAGAATTTGATGAGAGAAATACAAGGATTGAGGTGGGCTAAAACACAGGTTGCCTCTTGTATATATATAAATATATGCGGACCAAAATACAGATTTACAGTTTGGTTACCTTCTGATTTACAGGGAGACACACGACAGAAACGAGATGTGCTACTATTGTCGGACGATCAACAGTAGCATCTTCTATCTCCGAAGCTAAACATCTGATCGAATATATACCTTTTAATCTGCTGTCTCGATCTGTCATCCACAAAAAAAATGAAATGGAATGGACTGGATCGATCGATCATCGTCGTCGCATCCCCTGCACGGGCGGCGGGTACATGGCGGCGTTCATGTCCCAGCCGAGGACGGGGTCGAGGCCACGCGCCTTGAGCTCCCTGTACTGCTGGCAGAGCGCGCAGGGCTCGCAGCAGAGGTGGACGAGGCAGTCGGCGCAGGGCGCCTCGGGGAGGCCGAACTGGGCGCGCATCATGGCGCGGTACGTGCAGGAGTAGATCCACTGGCACCCCGTGCAGTAGGCCAGCAGCGTGTACACAGCCCCGGCCGTCCCGCACGACGTCGCGCCGCGGTCCACCATCTCGGCGATCCGCCCGAACGTGATGCACGGGCACCACCACGTCAGGCAGCCTGCGTGCTGCTGAGCTTAGCTGAGCACAAGATCGATCGATGGAGCTGATGATGATGAGCATCAAGGGTGCTTGCTTGGCTTACAGATGTGGCAGTCGTCCAAGCAGTCGAAGAGGCCCGACAACCACTGCTGCCTGCCGGTTCCGGCGACGGGGATGCCGACCACTGGCGCCGCCGCCACCCCGCCGGCCAGCTCATAGGGCTTAGCCGGATACATCTCCATCTCCAATGACGAGACCAGCTGGTTCTGGTTCTGGTTCTGGTTACGGATCGGAATGGGCGAGCCTGCTGGGCCGGCCGCCGGCAAAGCTGCAGCTGCGCGCGGCGGGTCGATCAGCCTAAGCCAATCGAAATGGTCCGCGCCCTGCGCGCGCGCCGAGATCCCAGCCAAGAAGAGCGCGCGGCTGGTTTCGCCTGACCGGCGACTTGCTTGTGGCCCGGCAGCAGCAGGCGAACGGAGGCAACCGGAGACTTATCTCGTCCGCATTTACACGTAAATAAACGTCACGAGATCGTCGTCCAAGGATGGAGTGGTTGCTGGTGCTCGTGGACGCGGGCGGCCGGCGTGTGGTGGCGAGGTTTTCTCGGCGATGGCCGGCACATTTTCTCTCCGTTTTCTGCTCTGCACAAACGTGTGTTTCTCTTCCCAGGATAAAACAGTTTTTTTTTTTTAGCTATATCAGGTGATACCTTTTTTACCCTTTATTATTTACTTCCCTCTCTTTCAAAACGAATTATATACAGTGACGATGATTAGCGTATAACTTTGTGGCCGACCAAGGAACATTTCTTTGCTATATGTAAAGCACACGACAAACAATGCATATCACCGCAGTTTCAGGTTGGCAGAGTTTCTACAAGCAGTAGAGATTGGCGGTAGTTTAAACTAACACAGTGTGAAAGACTAGTATAAATGATGAAATTCTACTGGTGTCACTTTGAGAACTGCTGGCACAAATATATCTTCGCTTGTCACACTTTATACCAACCATCAATGTAAATGTATCTTTACGTAATCACTGCTTAGTTACAGCAGCCGTCAGGGCAAGTGAATTTATACCATTTGTCCTTTTTTTTTTTCAAAACGAGTTGTGTGTACCATCACACGTTAATATTGAGATTGAGGGAGCACACCTTCTGCTACCATTGTCCAAGAGAAGGGGCCTAGCCACCACTACCGCCGATAGATCAGGAGCAAATAAAGGGCTCGGTTAAATCCACGAGGAAGAGGACGGGGCTAGCTGGATCTGTTGGCTGCATATTGGGAGATAAAGAGGTGGGTGGGCGGTGATGCGACCACGAGCACCGCCAGATCCACTCGCCATGGGGACAGAAGAGGTGGGTAACCGGTGGTGTCTGTGGGGAAAAGTGGGTGACGTCCATGGGGAACAAAGAGGAATAGATAAGGGGGAATGGCTTGAACCGTGGGAGTGAAGGTATTAGGATTTGTCACGGGCGTTGCTCATTAGCCTTTAAAAATATGCTTGATTTTCAGAGGCAGACCTCTTTGTTAATACGATTTTCAATAGCGAGTATTTCCAAAAATGGTATGTCTGTCCCAAAAAATCACCAGTTATGTTTTAGACCGTCTTACTTTTTGTGGACCTCTTTGATCAAGATGTCTATCCTCTAAAATCATTTTTGAGGCAATAGGCTATGATTATAATACTAATCAGTGACCTAAAAGCACAAAATAAACACTAGCTTATTATTAATGCAGCCAAGAGAATTATCTGTGAAAATAAGTTGAGCATGCGTTGATATATGCTCTACTCCCTACACGATGCTAAAAGAAGTCATTTTAGTTTAGCCTTAGGTTAAACTTTTAAATTGTTGAATTTGAAAATGTGAAAACCATATAAATAGATTTGTTTAAAAAAATACTTTGTTAAAATATATACATATATCACTTTTAATAAATATTATTATAAAAAATAAGAAGTCAAAGTTATACTACGAAGATGTATCGCTATCCAAAATAACTTCTTTTAGTAACCTGGAGAGAGTACAACCATGCAGAATCAAATCAAATCCATTGATGGGCTTGGATATATAATAGTATATTATAATGGCGTATCCGTTGCCTATGCAAAACTCATCACTTCTCGGCATCAACCTTTGAGAAAGAGCCAGAAGAAACGGTTGGTGTAATCTTTTGAGCCTAGAGCTCGAGTTCTATGCACAGTACCCATTTCACCTCATAAGTTCAAGCGCATGAAACTGAAGGTAGAAGAAAAAGGAGGTGGAGGTGAGATGAGGCTCATGTGCCATGTGGCACTCGGCTCAGTCATAAATACTTGATGCCTTAACTAGAATGTGGTCATACTTTTAAAACTTTGGCTACCAATGGCTTTGAAAATATCTAGTTAATTTAGAAATATAAAAAGCATATATGTAGATTTGTGTTGAAATATACTTTCTTAATATCATGCTTATTAGGGGAAAATATTATAACTATTTCGAAATAAGGAAAAAGAGTGATCATATTTTTGAAGAAAAGGAGAAAAATAGGAGGATCCATGCCAAGTCAAAGACTTTGGATAGACAGGCTTCACTAGAAGTAACCTAATAAATGAGCTGCTCAGTTCACAAATAGTGATGAAGTGAATATATATAAAGAATTTTAGGTACATTAATAAGAGAGTAATACAAATGATGTATGTACCATAACTAGAAGTAATGTTCTGATCTACAGAGTTAGGGAGACACGACAAAAAATCAGAAACGCTAAAAAAACCCGGCGGCGATAATGGTGCTGCATGCGCTGTCGGACGATCAACAGTAGCATCTCCGACCCGACGTTAAACAACTGAAAACAAACGTAGGCAGGAGTATCTTATACTCTGCTGTACGTCTCTGCCATCAATCAACCAAGGAAATGGAGCCGAAGCCGAAGCCGAAGCCCAATGGCTGGATGGATCAGCTAGCTAGCGCCCCATCCCCTGTGCGTCCGGCGGGGACATGGCGACGCCGGAGGCGGCCCTCTGGGCGTTGTATTCCCAGCCGAGGACGGGCTCGTAGCCGCGCGCCTTGAGCTCCCTGTACTCCTGGCAGAGCGCGCAGGGGAGGCAGCAGAGGTGGACGATGAAGTCGGCGCAGGGCGCCTCGGGGAGGCCGTGCTGCGCGCGCAGCCTGCCGCGGTACGTGCAGGAGTAGGCCCACGTCAAGTAGGCCCCGATACAATCTCGACGAGCGCGAACAGCGCCGCGCTCGTCCCGCACGACGTCTGCCCGTGGTCCACGATCTCCGCCGTCCGCCCGAACGTGATGCACGGGCACCAGAACGTCAGGCAGCCTGCATGGAATCCACGATGGACATGAGCAGAGCATGCATATATGACGACGGCGAGCTCTAGCTACCTAGCTAGCTAGCTAGCACAAGAACAAGATCGAGCATTGGAGAGGACGACATCGAGGAGGAGGGAGGCCGGCCGGCCGTCGGTGCTTACAGGTGTCGCAGTCGTCTAGGCAGGCGAAGAGGCCCGATGACCACTCCCTGGACGCTCCGGCGCCGGGGAATAAGCCGGCCACCGGCGCCACCGCCGGCTCGTAGGGCCTAGAAGGATCCGGATACATCTCCAATTATAACCCAGCTGGCCTGCTGGTTGCGCTTGCGTTATTAGCTAGCTAGCCTCGCCGGCCGGGAACGGGCGAGCCGGCCTGCTGGGCAAGCAGTGGCGGCGAGGGGGTCGGCCAAATCCAATTAGTGGCGGCCCGCGCGCCCGCGGATACGATGATCCCCAGCCAAGCTAGGACGGAGCGGCCGGTTTCGCTGGCCGGCGACTTGGCACGGCAGCAGCGCAGGAGATCGGAGGCAACCGCCGACTACCCGTCTACGTGCACGTAAATATACTACGTCTCGGCCGGGATGGTCCTAGGATGGATCGAGTGGTTGCTGGTGTTCGTCACCGTGGCAGGCCGGCGTGTGGTCGCGAGGTTTTCCCGGCGATGGTCGCGCGCGCGCGATATCCGATCGCCAGCTCGTGTTTCTATTTTTTTCCTTCGGCAGGAGAGCTGGACACCGACGACGACATTCCAACGACACATTCTCTCCGTTTTCTGCTCTGCACGTGTGTTCCTCTTCATTAATTCCCAGGGCAAAATAGTCCTCTCTCTCTCTCTCTCTCTCTCCCTCTCTCTCCCCTACCCATCTGGTTATACTCTTTTTGGCGGCATGTTTAAACTGCCAGTATGAAAGACTAACATTGTACTCCCTCCATATAGTAAATACTAGTCGTTTAGGACATGATCACTCATACCAAGGAGTGATTAATTAGGGGTAATTTTCCTGCTTTGCCCTCATTAAATAGCATCGCGGCTGTTTCCAAGACAGTAGTTGTGCGTAGTTCGATTGGTTGTTCCTCCGCTTCTCCAGGCTGGCATCGCTGGTTCGAATCCCAGCAGGCACACTTTTTTTTTGATGCGTGAGCCCATGCGGAGGATGCGGGGGGTAGCAGCGTCCAGTTTTCCTTCTGAGCGCCAGGACGACTTGTTTTTGTTTCTTCGCTTCCGTTGCCAGAACGACTTGAAATATCAATACGGAGGGAGTAACCGGTGAATTTTTACTTGTGCCACTAGCTTCACTACTTGTGCTACCCTAATACCAACTTCCAGTGTAAATGTATTTGTACATACTAGCTAGAAGCTAGTGGCTCAGTTACACTCCAACCGCGTAAAACATGTTATATAGTGATGATGCATATGATTAGTGGAAACAATTTTTATCTGCGACCGGCGAAGAAAGACTTGTTTGATGCAAAGCATAAAGGGTTGTTTGGTTGGAAGCGTCCCAGGCAACTCCTAGACAGGCATCAATCTTAACCCTAGGAAAAAAAACGTCACAAAAAAACCTAGGCAAAATTAGAAATCTGAGATTCATGTTTAGGCTCAAACCAAACAGTCTCAAAATAAATTATAGCTTATTATGAATGCAGCCTCTAGTAGGCTTAGAGTTTTGTGGTACGCTTGGCATTAGACAAAAAGTTTGGTTGGGAGAGGTGGTAGAGCAGCAATGTGTGTCGATGACACACACAAAAAAAAAAGAATTATATGAGAATTAGGAAGACATGACACACACAAAAAAAAGAATTATATGAGAATTAGGAAGACGGGTACTAAGTAAGGTCGTGTATGCACAGTGAAAAATGGTATCGTCAAAGTTGATAGCTGGCATCAAACGTCATTTCTACTTTCTACTTATTCATTATTGCTTATACGAGATTAGAAACGTAGTGGCTTGGAACTTTCGGGTATGTCTGTCCAATGAGCAGTGACATCGTGAAAGGTTGGGTGTGCATTTCATATATTACGAGTGTTTTGACTTGTCAAATAAAAGTAGATGATTAATACTACTTTCAGTAAAACCGTGCTGTAATAATTTTTTTATAATAACCGTGCTGTCATAATTGATGCACTGGCTCCCGTTGAAAATCATCAATGTTGCCACCAGCTTAGACTTAGCAGAAAAAAATTTCTTATATCAAAATCTAAAAATCAGCTGCGGAGTACTACTACCTCACCATGGCTCCCGTTTAATAATTGGTTACTTTATGATTTGCCGTACAGAATGGTTAGATTTCTTTTTCTCTCTCTCTCTTTTTTTTGCGAGGAATGGTTATATTATTATTATTGACGATTCTTGCTACAGTACTACTACCTCACCATGTGTGCTGTTGCATAGTATAGTAATCAGCTCCCGTACGTTGACAGTTATCCATGTTGCCACCAGCAGAGTACGTTGAATGTTGAATTAAGGCTTGGCAGGCCAATAATTGGAGCCAAGTTTCAGTTATGACCGGAATAGTGATGTTGCCATGTTGCGTATCTGCGACGTACGGCCCGGTCCTGATCTTGACATGACATTTTGTCTCGTTTCAACGAAAGAAACACACATAACATTCTTTTTTTTTTAAACAACACACATAGCATTCTTTATGGTACCAATCCTGACATTACCACATTAGAATCCACGTCGTCACCACAATTATAAAAAGGAAAAGCAAAAGAAATAATTACCATTTTTATTGGAACCACGCATGAATGGTGCATGCACCCAAGGAATACAGTAATAATCAAAACAAAAAAAATAGAGCCCGTACTGACGGAGTAGAAATTTACATGCACATTTATTTACTCACATACACACGAGAGCTTTGTGGTAGCAGCAGTAATCCTGACATCACCACATCGATGATCGATTCACAATGCAATCCACGCACGCGTCACCATGAGGAAAAAGAAAAAAAACAAGCGCAGTCTTAGTACACGTAATAGTTTTTTTTTTTTTTACCATGCATGCATGCATGCCCGAGCGGCGGCTGCCGGCGGGCTGCCGGCCGGCCGGGTGGAAGAAAGTGGGTGGGTCGGTAGCTCAGCCTCAGCGTCCCATCCCCTGTGGCGGCGGCGCGTGCATGGCGGCGGCGGCGGCGCCCTGCTGCTGGTTCCAGCCGAGGACGGGGTCGAACCCGCGTGCCTTGAGCTCCTTGTACTGCTGGCAGAGCGCGCATGGCTCGCAGCAGAAGTGGACGAGGCAGTCGCAGCAGGGCGCCTCCGGGAGGCCGAACTGGGCGCGCATCTTGGAGCGGTAGGTGCAGGAGTAGATCCACTGGCACCCCGTGAAGTAGAGCAGCAGGCCGTAGAGCGCCCCCCCGTGCCGCACGACGTCGCGCCGCGGTCCACGATCTCGGCGATGCGGCCGAACGTGATGCACGGGCAACACCACGTCAGGCAGCCTGCAGTATTTTATCAAAGTGTCCACAAGCTAGTGTCATGCCATGAGATCATGCATGTACATATATATGCGGTTGATGTATATGCATGCTTTGCTTACAGAGGCCGCAGTCGTCGAAGCAGTCGAAGAGGCCGGAGGACCACTGGGATGCGGCGGCGCCGGGGCCGCCGACGGGGATGCCGGTCACCGGCGCCGCCCCCCGTCGGCTGCTCCGTGGGCTTGGACGGATACATGTCGCGTCCAGCTGCTGATGACCTGCAGGTATGTGGCTTATTCTCCGGCGATGCCTGCTGCGCTAGCTCGCTCGCACGATATGCTACCGATCGTCGGCGGTGTTGCGCTTGGTTTGTTCGCCGCCGTTCGTTGCCGGATGCCGGGAATGAAATGAGCGACCAGGGGTGCTGTTATATACTCGCGGGCCGGCAAGTGGCGTCTGGTCCAATCCCAATCCGCGTCGTGACCTGGCCCACCGGGCCCACCAACCGTAGCAGCGGCCTCGTTGACCTGGCGAGATCGACCTGAACAAGGAGGAGTGCGAACCTGATCGGAAGGCGACCGGAAACTAGGCTCTCTCTCGTTCTGTTCGTCCCCCCCTGCTAGCTGGATGGGTGCTGCAACTGCCTGCCATCTTTCTGCAAGAGACAAGACTGCCTCGTTTTTCCTTTTTTGGACGTGACCAATTCACTGCGTGTAACAAGACAAGACGTGCTCCTCTTTTTTTCCGTCAGTTGCGTTGGCTGGTTGCTCGTGCACGGTAGTTGCACCGGAGTGCTCTGTTCCTTCACCTACAGCGGCTACCTTTAAAATGTTTAGGCTTTGCCCAAGTCAATGTCAATGTCGCCTCTGAGGATGTTAATTTTTAGTATTTGCCTTTTAAAATGTTTAGACTTTGCAATAACTAGTATAATGTGCACAAATTGAACTTGAATTACCTCATCGACTTTATCATCAGGTTAAATATAATTCAGTTACTGTAGTATTTATGCAAGGACTTGTTCAGAGTTAGTTCAACCAACGTACGCGGCCCGCTGTCACCACGCGTCACCTCCATCTTCTGGTGGGTCGATCGATCCCTTCCCTTATGCGCCAACTTGCGTGTGTGGGGTTTGTTCAGCTATTTCTTCTTCTATATATGTTTTGCCAGCTAAGAGTATTATTGTTTTGCCCAAGTCAATATATCAGTCAATGCCTTGTATCATTATCTGCTTTTTCCAATCCAAGCGATGGCAATAATTGAGACACACAAGTAGCTCATATTTCTTCTCCAAACCATAGACTTCTACCTTATTTAGAAAGGATAAGATGTGAATCAACGCTACGGTAGCTGCTCGAATTCATGGAACCAAAGACTTCCAGCTTATCAGTTGACACAATGCAATTTGAGTTGTATACTAATCGCAAGCTAGGTGGTTTTAGTTAAGTCTCTACTTTATTCTGGGGGCTTTAAGAATGGATCAATCAAGGACATAGTAATATCCTCCGTATAGAAAAAAGAAATTGTTTTGGACAAGATTTAGATTAAATATTGGAAACATAAATTATGAATACCTTTTAAATTGTTGAGTTTGAAAATAAAAACCATATGAATAAATTTGCCTTGAAAAATACTTTTATAAAAATATAAATATATCACTTTGTGATGATTATTTTTATAAAAATATGATGTCAAAGTTATACTTTGAAGATCGTGTCATTGTCCAAAACAACTTTTAAATACAATACAGAGGGAGTACATTCTGGAAAGCCACTGCCAGATGCTACATTATCACCTGTGTTCTCTGCTAATGAGGATAGGCCCATAATTATTATGAGCTAAAATATATATACCAGATTGTTTAAGTTTTATCGGTCAAACTTCCATAACTTATGCCAAGTTTGTAGAAAAAATGCATCAACATATTTACAACACCACATTGTTTTTTTTATTGAATTCACCGTGAAATATATTTTAGGAGTGCATTTACGAGTGTCGTAAATGTTAAATATTTTATATACAAGATCGTTCAGAGTTAGAGGATGCTGACTTAGGATAAAACTAAAACAGTCTATATTTTTAAAACTAATGTCCACAGCGGCTGCTCGTATAGATGCTGCAGTAAGACTATTGGAAAGGTCAATTATTAGTGTACAGTAAGTTAGTAACTCAACTATCGAATAAAATTAAGGGTATGGTGTAAGCCAAACTATATAATAATCTTGAGGTTTTATAGGATCCTATGGTCTACTAAAAGCCAGTATAAACCACTTCAAAGGAGTGCAGTTGTCATATGACAGAGGAGTGCAGTTGTCTTGTCGATGTGCGCACATAATCATGTTTTTATTCTTTATTTTCTTTCCGCTCACGGTAGGGAGATTAGCACTCCAGCAGCTCATCGTTTGACTTGAGATCCACTTAAGAACTGACATTCTTTTTATTCGAAACCATGAACCCAAGAAAAACAACATTTTATACCTATAATATTAAGATGAGTATATTTTTCCCCTCCATTTTTATATGTCAGCCCATCCCAATAATGACGCGCTTGGTCCGCTTACATCTGACAGCTTTAATAGAACCAATACTACCCTCATATATCAACACCAGTCTTTTCTACGCACTTTGTCTCCACTCATGCGCACTAGAGAAGAATTTCCCGGTCGGTCACCCATCCCAAGATTTTTCCAAACTAAGCATGCTTAACTTTAGAGTTCTTTGGAGATGGACTTCTGAAAAAGAAGTTGCAACTTGTTGGTATGAGTATCATATTAATTCTATTAAGGTCGGGCTGGGGTGTTACATGCACATTTCAAATTCAAAGCTAGTATATACACCAATTCTAGCAGAGACAATGTTTCAAACAACGCGAGTCTATTATCGGTGTTTATTTTGTATCATAAATAAATCATAAATATTAATATATTTTATATAAGTATGATCAAATTTTAGATGATTGATGATCTTTTTTTTAAAAAAAACAAGAATTGCATTCTATGGTGGACGGAGAGTACTAAGAAAAAAGGAAAAGAAATAAATGCTAAATAAAAATGAAAAATCAGATTCAAGGAAAAAGATTTTCACTCGGATAGTGAGTGGACAAAAAAAGATTCAAACGTACAGTTCGAACTAATTAATCTTTAATGAAACACAGACATTCTTTGTGTACCAGTCCTGACATTACATCACAAATACGTATACACGCCACCATAACGATACACGTACGCACGCTATGATCTTGAAACTGACAAAACGACGACGGAGTTTACCGATGCCCGATGGAACTGTGTCAACTGTGCCGAGCTGGAGAAGAAGTGGCGGATCGTCGCGCGATGATGAGGCAGCTAGCAGCTAGCTAGCTTAGAAGCGGCCCATCCCTGCGCCGCCGGCGGGTGCATGCCGCCGCCGGCGGCAGCCGCCTTCTGTGCGTTGATGTCCCAGCCGAGCTCGGGGTCGAATCCGCGGGCCTTGAGCTCCCTGTACTGCTGGCAGAGCGCGCATGGCTCGCAGCAGAAGTGGACGCAGCAGTCGCAGCAGGGGTCCTCCGGGAGGCCGAACTGGGCGCGCATCTTGGCGCGGTAGGTGCAGGAGTAGATCCACTGGCACCCCGTGAAGCAGGCCAGCAGCGTGTAGATGGCGCCCGCCGCGCCGCACGACGTCGCGCCGCGGTCCACGATCTCGGCGATGCGACCGAACGTGATGCACGGGCAACACCACGTCAGGCAGCCTGTTTGTTGTTGTTGTGGATGCAGGCAGGCAGGCAGGCAACGGTTGGTTAATTAGCTAGGAGCTAGGGTGCACTGCACGCAGACGAAGAGAAGAGATCGAAGCTAGCTGGTAGCTAGGGTACACGGTGCTTGCTTACAGAGGCCGCAGTCGTCGAAGCAGGAGCAGAGGCCGGAGGACCACTGGCTGGCCGCGACGGGGCCGGGGCCGGGGATGGAGATGGGGATGCCCGTCGCCGGCGGCGCCATCATCTCGGCCACCGGCTCGCTGGCGGTGGGCTTGGCCGGATACATTCTTGCTGCTTCTTCTTCTTCTTCCCTTCACTTGTTGTGCAGAGAGAGCAGTGCGCCTTGAGTTTCTTCTTGTCCGATCCGTGCCAATGCTGCTGCAAGCTGCTGGTTGAAATGAGCGAGCTGAGAGCCCAGCGGGTGCTCTCTTTACATAGGATAGGAGCAGCTGGCAACTGGCATGGTGGATCAATATGCATGCATTGATCCTGGCAGTGCAATACAAGTGGCCGCGCGCAGGGACGACGACTCGGTCCAATCCTAAGGAGCGTCGCGACACGACACGACACGCGACGACCTGGCCTAGGCCCGCCAGCACGGCTGGTTTCCTTGACCGACTTGGCAGCGGCGACGCGCGACGGCGACCGCGTGCGCGGGCGGGGGCGGGGGGCGGGGGCCTTGCCGTTCCATTCCACGCGATGGGATGTTGAGTCGCAATGCATGACGGACTGCATTGCATGCAGCTCGGCGGTTGCATACATAGTATTTGCATTATTGCATTGGGGTGGGCCCCAACGTTTGGTAGCATATACTACTGTTACTACTATGTTTTTAGTGCGGCCGGGGTCAAGTCAATGGCTCCACTCTCGGGATATTTTCTCTAGTTTATTTATTTATTCATATATATAACCAAAACACACATTCGTTATTATAGTCCTTTTTCCAATAATGAAAGCGACATAAACAACGACACACAAACATCATTGTAGTAGATGATGGCAAACAATCAAGGCACAAGTTGCTCGTACGTATTAATGATCTTTGACGATTCTCCCTAAGAAGATGTATCTATGACCCTCGTAAAGGCCAAGATGTGAGCATACCGTAGCTTTCTGCTCCACCACATGCAACCATACCATAGACTTGCAGTTGGAGCTAATCAGTGGGCACAATGCGCGCAATTTGAGTTATACTAATACTACACTGCCAGTTAATTAGGTGGTTTGAGTTAATTATGTGTAGTAATAAATACTCTCACGTTAACATCTCTATTTGAGTTAAAAAATAAGCCACACGATGTATAGAGAGGTTAACATGAGTTCAAGGTAAAAAAGACAAAAAAAAGGTGAGTTTATATATTATAAGAATAGGTATAATAAAATCTTTATTTTTCAAAAAAAATATATTACATACATACGTACTCACTCTGTGTAGAAAAAAGAAAGTTGTTTTGGACAAGGTTTGGATCAGACATTAGAAACATAAATCATGAATAACTTTTAAGTTTTTGAGTTTGGAAATATGAAAACTATATGAATAGATTGTCTTAAAAAAATATTTTTATAAAAGTATAAATATATCACTTTGTGATGGGTATTTTTCACAAAAAATATGAAGTCAAAGTTCCGTGCCACTGTCTAAAATGACTTCCTCTTCCTATACGTAGAGAGTACAACAAAGACGAGAATGACTTTAGTCGGAAGGGAACGCACCCAGTAACATAGAATTCTGGTCCAGTTTAGGTCTCATTTGGACATCTATGTATTCACTTCAATATATATGTACATCCTAACAAGTCCTTAAAATTGCAATTGTAACGTCTCTGTCGGTATTTGCAATTAAGAAACAAAGAAGAAAAGAAAGAAACAGCAAGTGAAATGCGGTGCGATTTATTTGTTTCATGATGAAATCACAAGCGTAGTACTAGGACGTAGTGCTGCTGCTATACTAGCTAGGCTTCTTATGCGGACGTGCAAGTAAGTGTAGCAGCTTCTCCTCTGGTTCCTTGATCTCGGTCCAATCCAAAACCAAAACCCCCTCGCTCTCGGTGGTGTCTGCATCTATTCCATTTTTTTTCTTTTTTGAATTGGCATCCGTTCCATCTTGGATAAGCCAAGCCCGACACCACGAGGCGGCGGCTAGGCTACAACATGCGGAGCCGCCCCGACCCGGCGACGCCATGTGGATGTCGCCATGCCATCCCATTGCGACCGCCCACGTGCAGGTGCATCGCCTCTGCGTACGCACGACCGGGACCACGCCGTATCCCGCGACCTACTAATGTGCAGCCCATACAAGGCCCAACCATGCCCGAGGTCTTGCTTGGCCCAGAAAATGAGGTCAACTAGCCCAAATTTATTTCGGCCAAGGCCCATAGAAGCTGTCGTTAT